>PVKM010003045.1:0-25674 GCA_004027735.1 Carollia perspicillata
TTTTTTTCCCTCTAGTTCAGATTAGAACTTTTCATGTACCAAAAAAGGAAGATTGATCCTCCCACCCCATTTGATGGTTTGTTAGCAATGCATCAGAACCCCATCAAGTCACTGAAAAGACTCTCCGCATTCACCCAAAGAAAAGAAAAAGCGAGGTTAAGAGACTCATTGGGGGTCTTAGCCTGACAATTCTACATTAAAGTCCTTGAGAGTTCAAAAGGAACCAGCACTCAGGGTGAGTTCTAAAGAATGATCAACCTTGATGTCTGCCTTTCCCTTTTTACAAAGGCTAGCTGGTTGGCTGGGAAAACGTGAAGGCAGTTTCAAGGAGAAATCCACCCAGAGTCCCCTATTCTACATTCACAAGATTTTGGGTGCAAACCT
This sequence comes from Carollia perspicillata, assembly GCA_004027735.1. Taxonomy (NCBI): domain Eukaryota; kingdom Metazoa; phylum Chordata; class Mammalia; order Chiroptera; family Phyllostomidae; genus Carollia; species Carollia perspicillata. The sequence goes on from PVKM010003045.1 coordinate 385, forward strand.
CACAGCGCGCAGAGTGTATGGCAGGCGAAAGCATGCAAATCAGCAGCATCCAACTGGCAAGGCGCTCACAGAGTAAAGGGATGTGGACGGAGGAACAGAACACCCCCAGCTCCCAAGAGCCTCGGGGCACCCTCCCCGAGAAGCACCCACCCCCTCCCCCCACTATCCACACTCCCACTGGCCCCTGCAGAGCGGACACCAGGCTTGCTCTCAGTCTCTGTAAGACTAGAAGACCAGGCTTGCCCCGGGGTTTGACCTTCCGGGGTCACACAGGGATTCTGAGTTGTTTCCTAAAGGGCCACTTCCACGGTGGACCACGCATTCCAGTTTTGGTCTTCCCAGCAAAAATATGGCGCTATTAAAATGTAATTCCCCGAACTCTGAAATTAAATGTATGAACTACATATTCCCTCTGTATACAATGGAGGGAATGCCACCCCTCTTCCTACCAAAGACCACCCTCTCCACCTGGCTGCTGGGAAGCCTTCTGGTCCCCTCAGGCCTTACCCCTGGCCATCTGCAGCGTGGCTCCCTGGACCTCCCTAGTGGAACATTCACATCGGCAAATCTGCACAGTATCTCCTATCTGTATTTTAATTTTATTATCAACTGATTAAAATTAAAAAGTATGTATTATTCTAAACATGTTTTGTTTCAATAAGATGTTTATGTTACAGAAAACTTTCCCTGAAACCCACAATCCTGCTTACCTACTACTCTCTCCGCTCATTCCCCGACACAATAAATAAAAACTCTCAGCGTTGCTGAGAGCCCACTTCCCCCTTCTCAGCTGGGCTTTGATCTCAACCACCCCCCTGAGGCTACACTTTTTAAAATGTCTATGGCCAAAATGAAGGCTCTCTGAGGTTGTGTTCCAACTTGACCTCTCCACACCACCCACACCCTCCCTCTGACTCTGTCTGCCAACACTTGGCAGGAAACCTCCCTGGTTCCCTCCCATCTCTGCAGCCCCTTCTCAGTCCCCGGCCCAACCTCTGCGGGCTGCACTCTCTCTGCTCTCCTCCTCTTCCTGAGCTTCCACTTCTCCTGGCACGTGCCAGCTTTTAGGGCTTTTGGAGAAGCTCTACCCAATGTTTATCACATCCTCTTCCACTGTTAGATTTCAGCTCTCCAAATCAGCGGTACCTCCTCATTAGGCCCCTCAGTAGGCCTGTCCTGTCCACCACCCCCTCAGATTACTCTCCTCTAATACTGTGCAAAGCACCAATCATCAATTAAGTGGAACATATGCAACATTCGTGCACTGTCTGACCCGCCCCCTTCCCCTGGAATAAGAGCAGGAGAGCACCCTCACCCTCGGCACCTAGAACCTGACACCTGGGACACCTGGGACCACCAACTACAGTTCCTGGAATGAACGTAGAGTACAGTCTTCTCCTGCCTTAGGAGGGAATTTTTTACTTAACAAAAACACTCTCAAGGTGAAATCTCATAAATTAAAAATGTATTATCATTTAGAGTGACAATGCACAGCTGCTTCCACAGTTAAGAAACTAGGTGCATATTTGACGTTAATGTTTGTAATTGAACTTGAATGAGCTGGAAAGAAAAAAACACACAGAGGGAGAAAAACAATTTATACATGGCATTATAGAAACCAACAATCAGAATATTCTGAGAGAACTTGAACTCAGGCCAACTATGCAACAGCAAAGATACACAGAATCAGTTGCTCCCAAGTTACACAAAATCAAAATCAGTCACCGAAGATGGGAAGAATACGCTGAAAGTCAAATACGATAGAAGAAATTCTCTGAAAACTCTGATTACTGTAACTCAAGGTGTATGTCTTGATGTGTGATGTAGTTTCTAAAGTTTTCACATCTGTGGCCTTCTGTCATGCCATGACAATGCTGTAAAATTACTGTATTTTGCCATATAGAACATGCACTTTTTTGCTCAAAATTTTGAGGGATAGATAAGGACACAGATTATACATGGGTATAATGATTACATACCATGGGTATAATAATCCCAAGTATAATGTGCACCAAATGTGGGTACACATTATATATGGTAAGATACAGTAGTTCCGATATCAACATCCTCATACACAGATGAGTTGAGCTCACAGTGGTCACAAAGCAGGATCAAGTTGGCACAGCCAAGTTCAGTGTAGGGCAGTTCTGGGACTAGAATGTACATCTCACTCTCCCCCCAGGCCTCCAACATGCTTTACTTAACAGGCCAGCCAGAGGTTCCGAAATGACAATGAGAACTGTTGGAAATAACACATGAACAGTGTTCCCACACGTACAGGCCTGGGGCAAGCCCTTATGCAGTGCCTGATGCCTTCACATGGCTACTGGTAGCCTGCCATTGCTGGAACTTCTCCCAGGCCCCATCCTGCTGCACAAATCGTGATGAGAAGCAACCCAGCTGAGAGGCAGGAGGCCTGGTTTAGACTCCTCAGCTACTATCTACTTGTTACGTGACTGGAACAAGTTAATTTACGTCACAAGCCTTAATTCCTTCATCTATGAAATGTGAACAATAATAACTGTTCTACCCCCTGGACAGGACTATGAAATAATAAGGGGAAACTATGAAATAAATGAAATAAAACGCCATACCTGGCACAAAGGAAAGACTTGAAAATGGTCGTTGTTGTGGTTGTTCTGGTTATTAATATAATTATTACTACACCCTAACCATTCATGTTAATTCCTAGGGTTAAAAGGGGCGGCACCTCAGCTTCTTTGCATGCTCCTGTGCAAGCAGAATATACTTGGAATTCAAATCATACTGTAAACTCTCCACTAAGAGTAAAGGTTTATCCAGCTAAGAAAATGTACAGGATACTGTAGCTTCAGAGTAATACCTGAATATAGTTTTTGTAGCCTGAATTTCAGCAAAATGTTAATCTATATCTTTCACCATTTGACGGCTCCAAACAGTACTAGGCAATGTTTCTTATCACATGTTAACTAACTATACAAAATTGCCTTTGTTGATGCTATTCTAGTTTACACCATGCTCATTTTTGTACTGTAATTTTTTTTCAAAAAATTTTAAAAGATTTTATTTATTTATTTTTTAGCAGAGAGGAAGGGAGAAAGAGAGGAAGAGAAACATCAATGTGTGGTTGCCTCTTGCACACCCCCAGGCATGTGCTCTGACTGGGGACCTGGCCCACAACCCAGGCATGTGCCCTGACTGGGAATCAAACCTGCAACCCCTTAGTTCACAGGCCAGCATTCAATCCACTGAGCCACACCAGCCAGGGCTGTAGTGTATTTTAATCTTCTCGGTTTCATTCAAAATTCTGATAGAGCAACAGATAATACCAAGCACTGGTTAGGATGCAGTAAACTAGAACCCTCACATGCTGCTGGTAAGAATGTACAGTGGTGCGGACACTGTGGAAAACAGTCTGGAAATCCCTGTAAATGCTAAACATAGTTAACAAATGGCCCAGTGATTTGTCACCAAGGTATAATAAGCTCAAGGGAACTAAAAACATATGTCCACGTAAAAACTTCCACATGAATATTCATAGCAGCACTATTCATAATAGCTATAAAGTGGAAACAACCCAAACTCCATCAGCTGATGAATGGGTAAAATGTATTATCCATACAATGGCCTATTATTAGCCAAAAATAAATGAAATACCTTGCAAACTTTGTTCTGCTATGTGAGAGGAGTTAGTCACAAAGGACCACATATTGAATGATTCCTTTTATATAAATATGCAGAATAGGCAAATCAACAGAAATAGAAACCAGTGGTTGCCCAAGGAGTTGATATGAAATAGGGAATTGAGGGATGACGGCTAGGAGGTATGGGGTTTCTCTGGGGTTACGAGAATACTCTAAAACTGGCTGTGGTGACAGCTGTGTAACTGTGAGTACACTAACACCACCGAACTGTGCCCTTTCAATGAGTGAAGTCTAACGTATGTGAGTTATATCTCAATAAAGCTGGTTTGTTTGTTTGTTTGTTTTAAAGGGCATTTAAACGGATATAAAATTTCTAGGGAGTTATAAACATTAAGAAAAAATATATATCTATGGTCTTTTCAGAAGGTATCCAGCCATGTAATATGAAAAATAGAGATATTTATTGAAAAACATACAAGATACAAGAAACACTGTACATAGGACAATAATACCTCAGTCCCCTTCAAAGAAGGCACCTTGGGACCTCACACAGTTCTCCCAATTGCCATCAGCTGCCCCGTGGAATTTTTCAGAATCTCATCAATGGTATGAAATTTCCTCCCTTTCAAAGGTGACTTTAGTTTTGGGCAAAGCCAGAAGTCGAAGGGCACCAAGTCTGGCTGTAGGGTGGCTAGGTCACCTGGGTGGTCTGATGTTTCACTAAAAAGCTCTGCACCACACGGGATGCTGGGATGTTGTGATGAAGTTGCCAATCACCAGCTGCCCATGGCTGTAGCCTTCTGAGTCATCAGAATAGTTTCCGTGGAGGAATGTTCAAGATTAGTGCAAAATATGATGAGATTTGTTACTCTATTCACTCAGTCAAGTACACACGCTCCCTCGATGGGGTCTACTGCCCCACTAACTAGTACAGCGAAGCCATCATTGTTCACCTATGCGCATTCCAGTCCACTCTCCTTGGCTGCCAGGTGACACTGATGTCGCACAAACTGTTCTCGGTATATTAACAATGGCTGGACTTTTCCCAGACAGATGTCATATATATATGTCTTATACATATATATATAGATGTCATACATATATGTGTGTATGTATTTGTATGCATCTTCTTCAATAAATGTCTTATTTTTCATATTACATGGCTGGATACCTCTGGACAGACCTCGTGCTTGTGTGTGTGTGTGTGTGTGTGTGTGTGTGTGTGTGTGTGTGTGTGTAAAGAGAGAGAAAATACTACTTGCTACTTTAGTAAATATGAAAGTATTTCAGGTATTTCTGGTGCAAACAACTTGAGAAAGTTTTGGAGGCAAGAGAAATTTAGGATATGCTCAGGGATTAGTAACTATGAGAAAAGAAAGCGTCAAAGTGTAGTCGGGATGGGCCTATGAAAGAGTATGAAAGACTTCAAGTTGAAGTCTTACCTGGGAATCACCTGGGGACCTAGGAGGACAGACAAACCGCAGGCTCGCTCCTGAAAACTCTGCTCCATCGATCGCAGAGGCTGGGGAAAGAGCAGGAATCTTTGTTCGTGAACCTCCCCAGGCGATTCTGATGTCAACCAGATCTAATTCTCACGCAATAAGGAAAGAAAAATATTTTATCGTGGCAAGAACACTTTTTGGAACATCATTCTGGAAGCAATCTGAGGGAGTGAGTATAATGAGACCAAGAACAGCCCTGAGCCAGCACTGGGCAAAAAGATTCGAGCTCTGAATTTCTGCTCCAACTTGGTGGTTAACACGTGTTCGCACACAGACCTTCAGCACTCAGAGTCTTTCCTTAAAAAGAGACTTTTATATTACTGAAGAAAAACTTAGCAAGAATGCTTACGCCTTTCTTAAAAACTTACCAGCTTCCCTAGTATGTTTATGATACTTATGTCTCAGAATTCTGAAAAGGCTGGGCAGCTATTCATTGGTGCTCCTCGCCAATCGGGCTACTCTCACGGGCGTTTGGTTTTCCAGCTTCCCTTCACCACATGGTAACGAGGAAATAATTCCATATGCTTACCAGGAATATTTTAAATAAGTTTTGTATATAAATACAGACCTATGAAGAACATGTGAAAACTGAAACACTGAAATAAATGACTCACCAAATAATATTGAGTATCCATATTTTTTTACTATGAATTACACATTTGCATAGCTCCCAGTACAATTCTCTCCAGCTCCTATTTGGGCAGTGCCATTCATTTGCAAGACAAATGGCAGGGGTACCAGGTCCAACCTGTGAACCTGGTACCCCTGCACACAGAAAGCTAACTGGCCCACATATCTCAGGCTCTTTTGTGGAATCAGCAATTGCAGTAACTAAATAGGAGGCTTGCAGGCGGGCCTTCTGGGGCCCTGAAAGCCTTTCTTACGGGTGGTTCTGGATGGTTGCTATGACTCCTGACAATCACAAATACAACCTGTTAGTATAAAATACTGGATAATGTAATGACACATAATCTTAATTAAGTATAAGCTGTTTCCTCAATACAGTCAAGCACTTTAAAATTTTTAATGGGGAAAAAAGGAGTATTAAAATTGCTTAGAGGAAATCAATCTAGAGCAGTTTCCATAATTTAACACTATGTATATATCACAACTGAAAACAGTGAAACCACGCGTTCACTCTACCTCAAACTCCTGGAACATGCACGGCCTTTTATTCAAATAGACTGAACCATGTTTAAGAAGCAAACTGGTACTGGTTTGAAGGAATTCCCTTTACATCCGATTCATTCCCCTGTGAACAGGTTAACGAGGGCTTCACGTTCTGTTCATTTTCAAATTCTCATTCCTTAACCTCGGTCCTCTGTTTGTAAAGTAACGTATAAACACAGAATTGTTCAAAACAAGCATTTGATTAACATGATGGTGAGCCCAGTGAGGCAGTTATTATTGTATTCGTTAAAAACTCTATCTGCCCTGGCTGGTGTGGCTCAGTGGATTAAGTGCTGGCCTGTAAACCAAAGGGTCACCAGTTTGATTCCCAGTCAGGGCACATGCCTGGGTTGCAGGCCAGGTCCCCAGTAGTGGGTGTGCGAGAGGCAACCACACATTGATGTATCTCTCCCTCTCTGTCTCCTTCCTTTCCTCTCTCTCTAAAAAAAATAAAAATAAAACTCTGATATATAATTAAGATTTGTAATCTAGCCCTGACTGCTGTGGCTCAGTCGGTTAGGCATCATCCCACAGAGACTAAAGGTCACCAGTTCAATTCCTGATCAGAGTACATGCCTGGGTTTCAGGGTAGTCCCCTGTTGGTCCCCAGTCGCTTTCCTGTCATATGTACCCTGAGGACCTGTGAGAGGCAACCAATGAATGTTTCTTTCTCACACCCATGTTTCTCTCCCTCTCTTTCTTCCTCCTTTACCCTCTCCCTAAAAAGTTTAAATAAAAATAAAGTTTAAAAAAAAGATGTGAAATCTAAATTCAACCTCCTCCATCCTAATAAAACTACGATAGTAGACTAGCATCCATTGGTCTAATATTCAGAGTTGTCTTCTATAAGCCAAAATGTTTCTTAAAATGTTTTCTCAGTACGGAGTAGTGGGCAATGCTGGATGTGAAGGCAAGTAAAAGTTCTCTATCTTGACAACGGGAATAAGACCACCCGTGTCACCTCAGTCTCAGGCTCACTGTTAAGATACAGCGAGGTGTTTGTTACAGTGTAGTACAATGGGATGGACCAGTGATTTTCAACCTTTTCCATCTCATGGCACACATAAACTAATAACTAAAATTCTGCAGTACACCAAAAATTATATTTTTTTCTGACTTGACAAAAAATAGGTATAACTTTGATTCATTCATATTGAACAGCTACGGTTGTGTTGGCTGTTGTCGTTTTTTTCCTTAGACAATCTAAGGGAAAACAGGTCTGCTGACTAAATAGTTGTTCCACGGTTTAAAAATTCTTGTGGCACACCAGTTGAAAAAAATCACTGTTACAGAGTATATTACAAATGTTAATAACTATTTAAATGATGATCACCACAGGCTAAGTATTAGATTATGAAAGTATCTTATCCAGAAATGTCTACTTTTCAATTAATATATTTTTAATACATTTTCATTATTAAACAATTGATTTGGGAATAAGCATCTCTTAACTGCCGGCAAGCAGTCGTTCAACTGCTTTGGCTAGAAAACATGTATACGTCAACTTAAAATTGATAGAATTTTAAAATATATGATTAGCATTTCTTTCTTAAGGAGAGACAAAATAATAGCATCATGCTCCTGTGTAGGAGTCTCAGCTATGTCCACTCTCTGCAAACACTTCTGGACCATTTCATTCAGATGTCGACTACAATAACGTTGACTGGATTCATTTGCAAATCCAATGGAGTTAAACAAGACCACAAAATTAGAATCCCCTAATAGGTGCAGCTCTTTGCTTTTAAAAATCAGCATAACTATAGTTCATCTAATTAAAAACACATACTGTGGAAATCAATGTTACTTAAGTAAAAAGCCAGTGGAACAGTAACAATTATCGCTATTGCCATTTACTGAGCACCTATCACATGCCAGGCAATATGAGTTGTCCTGAGGATTCAAATACTCAGTATGTCTCTACATATTTAAATAGTCAGTGGTCCTGAGTAATCCTCATGAGACAGGACAGTGAGAAACTAGGAGAATTCCTTGGCAAGTGGAATAGGGTAACTGAGACAGTGAGCTGAACCTAAAGACTGAGCTATAAGACTGAGCAATTCACAGCCAGGTGCAGAGGGTCACCTCCTCCTAGGTAACATCCAGGCCTCCCTGGTATTTCAGCTCCAGGCTAGAAAAGCAGCCAAACCAGGTGGACCAGAACCCACTGCAGGGACTAAAGACCTCCAGCCTGAAAAGGTGCTCCAGGCGAAGGAGAAATGCTGCACATTCTGCTGAAACCCTCTCACTTCCTAACATTCCCTCCTGAAAGAATGAGATAAAAAGCCTCAAGACAAAGGACCCAGTCCTGCCCTCTCCCTCTGGGGAGCAGCCCTACCCTACCCATTCCCTTTCCCTCCTTCCCCCACTGCTTTCTTCTCAGGCATCTCCTAAACTCTAACACAATGGGCAGCTGGCATCTGGTCCTGGGCTGACCCCTGGAACCTGTCCCCTTTTCTCTGACGTCCCTGTGAGCTAAGGTAGCCCAGCCTAGGTTCTCCCATGGCTTCTTTTATGCTAAGCCTTTCCTTGTTTCACTGTCCTGAGCTTTAATAAATGGATTCTCAGGGTCATGCTGTAAAACATGACTCCTGTTGTAAAATTTTCCTACATGAAGTCAAGAACCCCCACGCTACTGCTGGCCCTGGGCAGATCCACTCAGGGCCAAGGCCCTGTCCAATAACATTCACTGATAGAAGACTCCAGAGTTGGAAAATTTTAGTTTAAGTAATAGCTAATAAGCTTAGTAATCAATGCAAGTAAAAAGCTATTGTTCCGGGAACCAAAAGTATGACCCACCCTGACTCCAGGAGACCATAAGCAGTTCCACCTTTGTTCCTCAGGAGAACTGAGAGCAACTCAAGTACAATGGCTATCTGAGCCATTGTACTTCAGAGTGACATGAACACCGCCCAGGACACAGCTAAAGACCACTGCCCCGTGCGCCCCCACTGCAAGAATGCTGCAGTTTTCTTAATCCAACTAACTATTCCATGAATTCCAAACACCTTACCTACACTTTGTTCTCCTTACAAAAAGGGCCAGCCCTGGCTGGTGTAGCTCAATGGATTGAGCAAGGGCCTGTGAACCAAAGGGTAGCTGGCTGGATTCCCAGTCAGGGCACATGCCTGGGTTGCAGGCCAGGCTCCCAATAGGGGACACATGAGAGGCAACCACACATTGATGTTTCTCTCCCTGATTTTCTCCCTCCCTTCCCTTCTATCTAAAAATAAATAAATAAAATCTTTTTTTAAGGGCCATTTTAAAATGTAATTTAAGACAGTCCCTTAGAGTACGAACACACTGTCTTCTCGAACACCGGCCATCTGAATAAGGCGCCCCTAAAGATTCATCCCTGTCTCTGCTTATTGTGTTCGGTATGCGACGGGTAGCAGGAATGCCGGGGTTGTTTTCCCCGGTTTCATTACAACAACCCAAAATTGTTATTTGTCCAAGGTCAGAGCGCTGGTAAGTGTGACTTGAACCCGAACTCTCTTTATTACAGAGCTTAACCGTCTTTCCTCTTCTCCGCTGCACGGCTTTCCTCCCAGGCAAGGATGCCGACACCAGAGCGCGGTTCGGACCTGCTGCTAACCCCTCCGTCTCCCACCAGATGCTGCAATCACTGAGCTAGCCTTGATCTCCAAGGAACCAGGACAGGTTTATAATTTATCAGCCCACAGACAGACTGCATCAGTCGACAGCCAGAGTTGAGGTAACTCCAAACTTATAGTGAAGGTTACCCATGATAAAAATTCAAGTAATTTCCCCCCTTTTTTAGGAAGTCTTAGTTGCAGCCGCAACTCACCGCCGCTCAGCCCGCCCCTGCTCCTGGCGCTCCGCTGTTCAATCTCGCGGAGGAACACGTGGGTCAGGAGCCTCGCGCAGCGATGGCTTTTAAAGATACCGGATAGACACCCGTGGAACCAGAGGTAGAGATTCACCAAATTAGAATTACTAGGACCAGCCCGAACGTAGTCTTTGGAGAACGAGTGTGCTGATTTGATCAGAGGCACAAAGGAAGAGAATCTCAAAGTGAAAGGACCAGTTCGTATGTGTATCAAGACTCCGAGAATCGCTACAAGAAAAACTCCCTGCGGGGAGGGTTCTAAGACTTGGGATCGATTTCCGATGAGGATCCACAATCGACTCTTTGACTTTCACAGCCCTTCTGTGATTGTTAAGCAGATTCCTTCCATCAGTATTTGGCCAGGAGTTGAGGGTGAAGTAACCATTACAGATGCCTAAATCAACCTTTTTAATAAAGTGACTATCAGTTGTTAAAAAAAATTCAAGTAGTTTTTTAAAAACACAACAATATTTATTAAATGCCTATTCTGTGCCAAGCATTGTTTTAGAAATTGAAAAACAGGTTGAATATTAAAATGTTCATCAGAGAGAGAAAATACAAATAACATTTATTCACTGCTGTGGGGGAAAAAAGCTACCTATGGGAACCCCATCAAACAGAACACAGCAGCCCTCTTATGTTAACTAAGTCAGTTCGTATCAGGAAAAATGGTCACTCTGAACATTATTCTGGTGCTCTCAGGTGCACGCATTTCTCTAAGGGTGGAATTGCTGGGTTTTAGAGTCTGCATATCTCTGACTTTCTAGGCGATGCCTAACCATTTTCCAAAAGTGTAAGACCCATTTTTGTTCCAGCCCAGCATGAATGTTCCCCTTGCTCAGCAACTTCAGGATCTGGTACCATCAGCTTTACTATGGGTGTGCAGGAGCCTGGCATTCTGCGTGTAGTCTGTGTTTCCTTCGTTGTTAAGGAGACTGAACACCTTTGCATGTGTTTATCGGACATCTGGATTTCTCCTTTTCTGAAGGTGCTGTTTGGGACTCTTGTTTAGTATTCTGAGTACAAGTAACATCTTATTTAAGAAACCCTTCTCTACACTGAGGTCGTGAGTAAATTCTCCTATATTAACTTCTAAATGATTTGTTTTAGTCCAGTGTTGGAAATAGCCTAAGTGCCCATCAGTAGATGAGGGAATTAAAAAACTGTGGTATATTTACACAATGGAATACTATGAAGCAGGAAAAAAGAATTCTTACCTTTTGCAACAGCATGGATGGAATTGGAGAGCATTATGCTAAGTGAAATAAGCCAGTCGGTAAAAGACAAACACCATATGATCTCACTTATAACTGGAATCTAATGAACAAAATAAACTTACAAGCAAAACAGAACCAGAGACATGGAACATGGAACGGAGACAGCTGTAAGAGGGGAGGTGGGAGGGGAGAAATGGCAGAAGAACGGAAAAGGCATTAGTCAAAGAATATGGATGAATGACCCACGGACATGGACAACAGAGTGGGGCTTGACTGAGGGAGGGAGGGGCAAGCTGAGTGGAAGTGGGCAAAGCGAGAAAAAAATGGGAGAATTATAACAGAATAAACAATGAAAGAAAATAAAGGTTTATTCTTTTGATTTAATCCGCCATGCCTCCTGGGCCACAGACCAATGTTTGAACGTGTGTGAAGCTGCTTCGGAGCCCCCTTGGTGTTCCATCGGCCCGTTGGCCCGTCCCAACGCCAACACGGCACTGTTTTAACTATCGGAGCCCTTCTGCATCTCTAGCAGAGCGGCTTTCCCAGTTTCTTTTTCTTGCTCAAGAGTGTCTTGCCGCTTACTGGGCTTGACAAAAATTTTAGTGTCAGCTTGTCTAGTTTTTGAACAGTTGCTGGGATATTAAGTCTGTAAGTCAAGTTTCCAAACAATTGACCCCTTATAATATTGGACCCTGCCAATCCTCGGACCAGTGTGTCTTTCCACTTACTCATTTTGTTTATATTCACTCAAGAAAGCTTTAGAATTTTTTCTGTAAAGGTCTTATACATATCTTGTTAAACTTAAAATACATCTCCTACAGCTTGCAACAGTTGAAAATCCATCAATCTGAAGAAATATATTATTTTTAAAACGTATAAAAACATATTTTGATGAAGTATCTAGAGTTTGGAATAAGTATGTATAAATATGAATATGTACTTTCTTAAAATGTTTAAATGAAACAAAGTTCATCAAAGCACAATTAAGTTTTAAATCTAGGGCTACTGTTTTGTGGTTACGTCATGTCATTTCAACACATTCAACATACCTGAGAAAACGTACATGTCACACAAGTGTCCTAAACACCTATTAGGCACAGGCCCTTAGACTACACAAATCATGAAGTACATAAAATCCAGAGTATTTCATCATTCAAGAGGAAGAGAATGAAAGAAAAGATGAATGAAGGGTGAGTAGGAGACTGAAATCCTGGCAACACACACACCATCTCCTAAGACTGAGAAACACAAATACCTTGCTCCTAGCGTGAGCTCCCACCTCACGTAATTCACTCCACTTCTGTCTCTTTTGTCTCATTTGTGAGGTAGTTACCACACATGCTTTGTCAAGGCCACGCTTTAAGATGGAAACAAACACAGGTGCCTTAGAAAGGACACAAAAAGTGAGGCAAACACGAGGCGATACTTACAGCTATCCCACTATCAGAACATTCATTGTAAGGTCTGTGGCAGGACTGAAAATAACCCCCAATAGACTGGGCTCGAAATCTCGAAGAATGCTAAGAAAATGGTAGGTAGGATAAGCATGCAAAAATAAGAATTTTAAAGAAAAGGAAGAAAGCTTCAGTAATCACTCTGAATGTCTTAAGTTAATTGTACTCACTTCTTTATTCCTCCAAACCTTTTATTAGACTTTTAAGTGAAAGGCATCGTATATGAGGGGGGCTAAAAAATATCCATAGCTTTGAGGAATTTATAACATGTTTAGGAAGCAAGAAATAAGTACAAATCATTGCTATAGGATACAAATTAAATACTCGATAAATGTTACTATTGCAACAAAGCAGGACAAAAATGCTGCAGGGCATTTACAGACCAAAAAAATCACTTTCAGGTATGATGGTCAGCAGGAAGGAATATGTGCTTTTAATTAGCTCTAGTTCAGGGGCTGGCAAAGTAGAGCCCATGGGCCGTGGGATACCTGTTTTGGTATGGCCTGTGAACTAAGACTCCGTTTTTACATTTTAAACTAGTTGAAAATTTTCTTCTTTTTTATGGCCAAGTAACATTTGGCGAACCCATGGATGGACCTGGGGAACATTATGCTAAACTAAGTGCAATAAGCCCATCAGAGAAAGACAAATACCATACGATTTCACTTCTATGTGGAATCTAATGAACAAACTGAACTAACAAGCAAAATAGAGACAGACTCATAGATGGAGAGCAGACTGACAGCTCTGGGCTGGGTGGGGGCAGGGGGTAGGAGGTGGAGGAATGGAGCGAAAAAGAAAAAGCATCCTGGACACAGACAACAGTGTGGGGACTGTGGGCGGAGGAGGTGTAAAGGGAATAAATGACAATGGAAAAAAATACAATTTAAAAAAGAAACTAGAAACCAAACATTTTTAAAAAATAAAAAGAGTTGAAAAAACTCAGAAGAATATTTTGTGGCACGTGAAAGTCCTATTACTTCAAGGTGACATTGAATTGGAACACAGCTGTGCATTTTCCCTGCAGGGGTGGAGGTCAGTAGTTGCAACAGGGACCACGGACCACAAATATTTACTCCCTGGTTCTTTACAAAAAAGTGTTCACCAACCACTGCTCTGGAAGGATGGATGGGATTTTAGTGGGCAGAACTGGGGAAGGAGAAAGGAGTGGGCAGAGAGGATAAACATTCCATCCATTCGAGAGGTGAAGGGGCACAAACATGAAGGAGGGCTTGTGACCGTTGTTGGGACAATGGGAAGACCAATTTGGCTAAAGCAGAGGGTTCAAAACTCAGTAAATGTTACTGAGCCATTTTTACTGTTGTGGTGTATAGTAACAAGAATTCTCCTAGCTAGTCTGTGACATTGGTACTATTATTATTCCCATTAATAAGGAAACTAATGAATGATTTGATAAACTAAGGCTTACAGAAGTAATGGGCCCAAGGCCACAGCCAGTCCACTGAGCTGAGCTATGAATAGGTTCCTTCGTCCCCACACTGTTAGTGCTGCGGCATATCAAACCTCCATGGAGGGTAGTGAAGGGAATACCTCCACAGAGGTCATCAGGGCAAAACTGTCAGTGCTCTCAAACACAGGTGTAAAAGAATACAATTTTTATCTGTATGCCATGATTCTTTAACTGCGTATAAAAGGATGGTTATCCTACAAGCTGGTCCCAAGAGTTCCACACTTAGAATGAAACTATTATGGCATTTTCTTTTTTTTTTTTAGCACATAGCTTCTTTTTTTTTTAAAGATTTTATTTATTTTCAGAAAGAGGGGAAGGGAAGGAGAAAGAAAGGGAAACAAACATCAATGTATGGTTGCCTCTTACGCGCCCCCAACTGGGGACCTGGCCTAAAACCCAGGCATGTGCCCTGACTGGGAATCGAACCAGTTACCCTTGGTTCACAGGCCAACACTCAATCCACTGAGCCACACCAGCCAGGGCAATTATGGCCTTTTCTTAAATTGCAGGGAAAAATTTATGAGCTTGATTTTCTCAACTTTAAGTTCCTCCCAGAAACCTATCTCAAATTTTTGAAAAATGGTACATGACAAAAATCAGGCCCTGGCCAGGGAGCTCAGTAGGTTAGCTCATCGTCCTGACAGCCAAGGTTGCAGGTTTGATCCCCAATCGGGGCACATGTAAGCATCAACCAATGAGTCCATCACCAAACGGAACAACTAATGGATGTTTCCCCTTCTCTCTCTCTTCCTTTCCTCTCTCTCTCCCAAATCAATTTTTAAAAAATTTTAAGTCAATGAGTAAGTAACAGACCAAGTTTGGGAAAATTCAGTTGCTTATGCTTATGCTCAATTTTTTTGTTGATAGATTATGTGCTCAACAGTTGTCATTTTATTATCTTAAGTTCAAATGAACTATTAATTGAATATATTAATTCAATAACAGTTAACTCAATTATCTGGAAGTAGTTTTAACATTAAGGTGTTCTTCAAATGAATAATAATGCTTCTGTAAGGACTAACATAAGCACTAAAATAAGCAGATACACCTATTAGTAGAAACTGAAGAAGCAAAAAGGTAAACACCAAAAAAAACCATAAAAATAAAAAAAAATTGTTTAATGACAGTGCTACGTGGGAACACTCACCCCTACTGGACTGTCCAATGTCGCACTGTTCAAAAGAAACATACAAACACACATACAAGCCACGTGTACTGGTAAATTTTTTTAAAGTAAAAAAACAGGCTAAATTAGCCATGGCTGGTGTGGCTCAGTGGATAGAGTGCCAGCCTGCGAAGCAAGGGGTCGCTGGTTCCATTCCTGGTCAGGGAACATGCCTGGGTTGCAGGCATGGTGCCCAGTGGAGGGTGTACGAGAGGCAACCACACATTGATGTTTCTCTCCCTTTTTCTCTCTCTCCCTTCCCCTCTAAAAATAAATAAATAAAATATTTTTTTAAAAAGGCTAAATGCATTATATTACATTTTATTTAATTTAATACATGCAACATACTATTTCAACACGTAGCCAATATTTTAGAAATAGAAGTATTTGGGGTTTTTTCACACTAAATTTCAAATCAGCCATGTATTTCACATTTATAGCATTAGCCATGTTTCAAGTGCTCCACAGACCATACTGGACAGCTCAGATCTGCAGAACAGCTACTCTAAAGATCACAGCAGGAAAGAGGCTATGGACAGTAACCAGACACTGAAAGTCAAGGGCATGGGTTTAAAAAAAAAGGAGTATTTAGCTCCGACAGTCTCACGTTAAAATGACGGTTCAACTAAGAAATGAGCAACAAACAATAATATCATTTTAGCAGTACTGATTTTATGATTGTTTTCACCAAATTTTAACTGCCCTTGCTATAGTTGTGATTTAGGATTATCCATAACCTCCCTCCTCCCTTTCCATTGTCTCTCCCCCGTCCAATTCTCTCAATTATTTCAAAGTTATCGAAAAAAACCCTACATCCAGGTGCTTTCCACAATCAGAATAAACTTTAAAACACAGGTATGGGCAATAGAAAGCTCTTGCAGGATTTGCAAAGGGACTGGAAATAATGTTTTAGCACTAACCATGAAGTATCAATGTCACAAAGGAGCTGTAGGAAATAAACTGGAAAGGCACCAGTTCAGAATGTTACACATTAAGTCTGGAACTAGGGTTACCCCGTTGACAATAAAAGGGAAGAGGACAGATATCCTTTAGTAGTGATTCAACTAAATCATCTAAATAGTATAATATCCGAACAGGGAGAGGAAGGCTTCAACAGAGAGTGACCAAAATAATAAAATCAGAAAAAACACCCCCTCACCTTCCTGCCCTTACCCCAGTACTCGAGCAGAATTTGAGCAGAACCATTCTGCAAAGATGTGGTTGTACCAAACATATGCTTTTTCTCAACTCACTGCTGTTGCTACACCAGACCAAATTCTCATTTGCTATGATAAATTTAAAGTAAATTTATAAAAGTACCTACAATAGGTTTAAACAGTAGTCAATAAATTCTGCTTCTGAAAAAACATACAAATTGCTGAACGGGGTGTGTCTACACATTTTCAAAAGGAGGTAGGGTGGGGAAAACCATGTATTTTAGTGGTAATAGGTCAAAGTACATCAGCCTTCTATTTTAAAACAAAGTCTGACTAAACAGAACAAACACTGCAGTGACAAGATGTTTAATAGTTTACTATTTTTACCAAATGAAATTATGTAGTTTACCAGTACTTGCACTGTAACATTAAGGAAATCAAAATTATAACTCATATTTCTCAACTCCTTGAACAATTTTGCTTGTTACTCAGAAACCTATCCCAATGGGTTATGCACATAAATAAATGGTAAAAGGAATCAACTATTATAATTCTTTTAATTCAAAGCATTTCATGATACCCCTTCAACTAATGGGGGAAACTACTGAAAGTGGCAAATTATCACTGAAGTCATAAGGGATCTATCTACTTTTTTAAAAAATTAGATACAAAAACCATGTACCATAAGGACAAGTTTGTGAAGATGTTTTTATGCACACATGAGACTTGAAGCACAGCAAAGTATCAGCAAGGATTATCTTTGGTAATCGTACTTCAGGTAATTTTTTCTCTATTTTCTGTTTTCTACACTGATCAGAAAAAAAATTAATTTATACAAGTGGAAATTGAAGCAGTGCCAATCAATTTATGACTATGTTGGATTGATATGTGCTCCCTTATTATCACCATAATCTCTTAAGTGAAAAGCCGGCAGGGCCCTTCAAAGACATGGACTTTGCCTTATTTACGATGCATACTTGATTGCATTCACATGCATGGTACGTATACAATGCACAAATTAATATGCGGTGGAGCACACTACATAACATTAAACCAAAAATGGCTTATTTAGAAAAACAGCTGTTTAGCACCCTTGCAAAACAGAGCAGAGCCAAGAGTGGGTGCTCAAGGAATAAATGTGTAATAGGATTCACAAGGTGGAGAAAACGTCTTGGTCCAAATTTTAAAAATGTAAATCTACACCTAAATTTTACACTTTAAAATAGTTCACTTTATGACAATTTCAGCTCAATTTATGAGAAGCGTAAACCTATAAATTGCTTCCCAAGTACACCAGTTTGAATCCAGACTGCTTTAAACCTGGCTTTGCTCCAACCAATCCTCTGTTTGTTTCTCAATTCTATAGCAACATTTAAGTATTGTTAATCGACGTAGATAGAAGCCACGGTGGTGTCGGAGGCGGAGTGGGTAGGAGGGTACTAAAAAGATACAATATACCTTCCTGACTTAGATGAGCTTAAAGCAATAAAGGAACGGGTCAGAGAAAGAGGCCACTAAACAATTCCCGGTGATTTTGTTTCTAGTAAAGGTAAACACTGTGGAGTTTGAACGAACTTTAGGGGGTGATGAGCCAGCCGGGCAAGATTTGAACAGGCGAATTAGACAGGACTGAGCTGGGTGGAACTCATCACACATTTAATCCTCGATGACAGCACCCCAACCAGCTCTCGTTCTTAAACGTACACAAATATCGACCGAAAATCGACTGAAACCCAGCAAATCCAAGCCAGGCTAAACACGCACGCACACGAAATGCAACAGCTGTGCGTTCACTTAGGAGACACAATACCTAAAACCTGGCTAAGGACTAACAAGTGCTTAATGAAAGTTGATGATCGGCTGGAAACTGTAACATCAAGCGGCTCCCCAAAGGCCTATGACTCCCGCCTCTGCACTCGACATACAGCGCAGGTGGACCCCGGCTCCGCCCAGCCCACCCCGGGCCACTGTTTCCGGAGACTGACCCCAACGGGCCATCTCCAAGCTCCTCCAAGCGGGGCCTCCCCGGTCTCAGTGACGCAAAATTGTAAATAAGGAGTGGGACACCAGCAATCAATGGCAGGTGGCGGCGCGGCCTCATAAGACAAAGCAGGGGGCCCCTCCCGTGGAGCCCTTCAAGGAACGGGTTCCCTGCCCACCGGCCCCGAAGACTGGTGCCGCGCCGCCACCCCCGCGTCGTCCCCCGGCCTTGGCCGCGGGAGACGCCCCGCAGCACCCCGAGCGCCCGCCCAACCACCGCAGCAGGAGCGCGCTGGGCGCCCAACTGCCGTCCCGGCCCAACCAATGCGGGCAGGGGAGGAGAGGTGCGCGCGGCCAGCGGAGCATGCGAGCTACTCCGGGGTCGCAGGGAGGAGGCTGCGCGTGGGGAAGGCAGGGGCGAAGCGGCGACGAGGCCATAGCGGAACGCAGCGCCAGGAGGGACTCCTATAAGGGTTTTTGCCCCTTTCCCCTTAGAAGGTGCAGATGTTTGACCCCCCCCACCCCGAGTGAGGTGCCGTGTCCCAGCCCTGGCTGGACTGTACCATCGGGCGGTGCCGCCGGGATTTCTCCCCCCCACCACCACCACCATCAATCCCCCCCCCACCCGGGTCCGCGGTCGGTTGGCCCCGGCCGGGCTCTGAGACGCGGAAAGAGCTTGGCGCCATTTTGGGTGGGACTAAGCAAAGACGAAACACCCTCCCAGTCGATGGGGTACTCTGGACGCCGGCTTATCTGGTTCCCTTAATCCTGTAGGTACTTACACGATGTTGGGTGAGGGGAGCTGGAAGATCAGCGGGTCCCCGATCCTCTCTCCCTAGGGGTGATGGAAATCAATCCCCCCCCGCCACCTCCAGGTGGTTCTTCCCGCCGCAGAGTGGGAGCAGCATAAAAGGCGGGGCGTTATTACCATAATCTGCCTAGCAACCTGATCTCGGCGTTATGTGATTGGCTGACTCTGTAAACCCCATGCCTAGCATAGAGACGAGTAATGCTGGGGCGAACTGACAGGCCCAGATTTAAGACTCATGACGAAGATCCCGAGACGCTAATTCAGTCGGCAGAGAAATCAAAAGGAGATTCACACAATGGCCCAATGAATGAAGGCCTCTTTATTTCGTGCTCTGCTGTTCCTTTAAAACCCAATCAAAGAGCGAGTCTCAGGTAGCGTTCGTCTGCGTTCATACTCTAAGCCAATCAGAAAAGCCGACTCCTACGGTTCAGAGTCGACTGGTCTCTGAGCGTCCCGCGGGCTCTGGGTCGGGTAAACCGCCGGCCTCCCGTCTCCAGGTGGGGAGGTTGGACTGCTGGTTGGGGTTCCAAGCGAGCCCCCCCCACACCCGAGAGGCCCGGTGTCCGGAAGCCCACTTCCTGGCTTCGGGCTCTAGGGTCACTGAGGTGTGCGCGGGGGCCCAACGCTCGTGGGGCTCCACGATTCCTTCCATCTCTGACCCGCTTACTCTGTTCAGTCCCTGCCAGACCCTGGAGCGCTTCACTGCGTCTTTCCCCATATATTCCGAAAAAGGAAATGATTTTTCGGAAATGTGAAGTATTATTCAACACAGGTCAACCAATGATTTAACTACTTTTTAACCTCAGAATTCCATATACTACCGTCCTTAAAATTGCCTTCTCAAAGGGCCACCGAGTGCATAGAAATAAGCTCAAGCTTTGGAGCAAGAAACCCAGCTCTAGTTACCCCTAATGTGAATGGCAAGTAGATCTGGAGACACCGGGAAACTTCCTACCTTCAGGAAGCGTGCCCATCCGTAACATCTACCTGGCTACGTTATTTTGAAGATTAAATGAGATTTCAGTCTACAATAGCACACTAGAACTTAAATTACGATAATACATCAAATTACTAAACTATGGCTAACCAAGAAAAAAGTAAAAAATATCTGGGTGGGGGAGGAAATCGTAAAATTCACTCAACAATATCCTCTTTCCTGTTTTATTTTTTTTTAAACTGGAAACAAAGTTGAAAGAATGGGAGAATATGATGTTTTTAAAACTCAAGATAGTTGACTACTTTGTAACCCACTTTGTAACTAAGCCATGTCTTGTTCCTCCACAGACTCCTGTGCAGGCAGCACTTGACTTGGAGTAAAGACTATCAGTAAACACTTGGGGAATTTAATTGCAAAGAAGTATAAATTGGGGCCTGATGAGCCAGAGCTTAGCATTCATAGTAAGAGATACTATTAATTCTTAACTGGATTTGAAAGTCAGATGCCTTAGAGAAGATTCTGTCAGTTAAGACTCACTCTAATGTTCCCCTTTAGTGCGAGGGTAGATAATGCCAGAGGTCTGGAAGGTCCACTCTTCTACCCTTTGGCCTCTAGAGAGAGCTTCCCCCATTCTGAGATTTGTCATTACATCCTCTCTGATGAAGAGGACCAAAAATGACACCAAGAAACCCAGAAGGGAAACTTGCCATAAGGAAATGAGGCTATATGTACTGGAGGCTCAGCTCAACCTCATGGACTGAGAAAATGGTCTAAAACTTCAGAGTGCACAAATACTGATAGGTCCCACCCCAGGTAGGTCCCACCCCAGAGATTTATTTTATTCAGAAGGTCTGTTGTAAAACACACGAATCTGCATGTTATATAAAATTTTAAAATAATTTTTAAGTTTACACACAGTAAAATTTGCCCCTTTCAGTGTACTAGTAATCATTGACTATGCACTATGTCTAGTCACTTCTAAACAATGAGGATAGAATGGGGACCCTTCCTCCAAAAAGTCCCTGCTCTCCTGGACCTCACATTCTAGTGGAGGCAACAGAAGAAAATAAATAAGATAATTCCAGGTGATGGTTGGTGCCAAGAAGAAAATAAAGCTTGAAAATGCAAAAGGGAAGGGAACGCTGGCAATTTAAATAGGGTGTCAAAGAAGTCCTTTCTAAGATACTAACATCTGAGCTAAGACTTGGATGATGGACGCAAGCCACCCATGTTAAGATCTTGGGGAGCGTTCCAGTCTGAGAGAAGTGCACATGTAAAGGCATGAAGGAAAAAAAAAATCCTGGCATGCACATATTAATTCCTTCTTCCATTGAATGATGATGATATGCCAGGCACTGCCATAGGTGCTTTGGGAAAACACAACACATTAAAAATCCCTGCCTTTAAGGATCTTTTGCTCTAACACATTGAAAAACAGTAAGAAGGCCAGAGTTGTTGGAATACAAGAAGAGGAGTATTGTACTACAAGAAAACTTGGGGAAATAGGCAAGGGCCAAATCTTATAAGGCTCTGAAGGCTATAATATTAGAGTTGTTATTATATTTTAAGTGCAATTTAAAGTAATTGGTGGTTTCTAGCAGGGGTATGATGCCACTTAAAAAAAAACAACCAAACTCTGGCTGCTCTATGTTTGGGGAGGGGATAAAAAAAACAAAGACAAGGTGGGTAGTAAGGAATCTGTCAAGCTCTAAGCAAAAAATAATAGTAATCTTGACTAAAATGGGGAGTGAAATAGTGTAAATGGGGACAAGTGTAGGAACACATATATTTTGGAAGTAAAGCCGCAGAACTTGTGAATGGATGAGCTAATGGGACAGAGTGCAGATTTCTAAGGATGACAACGGAGTGGTAAAGTTGAAACTTGAGTGACTAAGTGACTGTTGAAGCCTTAACTGAGAAATGGATCAGTAAGAGTTCCGTCATAGTCATGTCAGGTTTCAAATATCTTGTAGAAATCCAACTGGACATATGGGGCAATTAGAACTCAAGGAGAGATCTGGGCTACAGTATAATTTTAGAACTCATCAGACAGTAAATTGTATTTACACGGGATTACATGAAGTCTAATTAGTTAAGGTCATTGTGAAGATTAAATGAGGGAGATAGCATGTAGAGAAGACAAGAAAGTCTGGGGCGAAGCTCGTGGAAACTGCTGAATTTAGAGATGAGACACAGGAAAGAGCCGAAAAGAGACACTGAAGGCCAGTAAAACAGAAGAACAGAAGAGGACGGTGTCTTAGAAGCCAAGGAAAGAAAGAATGTAGTAGTCAGCTGCAGCTGATGTTGCTGAGGGTAAAGAAAGATAAAGACAGATAACCCATGTCCTGGCCAGGTAGGTCAGTGGCTGGAGCATTGTCTCAATACACCAAGGTTGTAGGTTGGATCCCTGGTCAGGGCACATACAAGAAGCAACCAATGAATGCATCAGTAAGTGGAACAACAAATCAATCAATCACTCTCTCTCATCAATCAAAAAAAAAAAAAGATAAACTGTGGATCTGGAAAAATGGAGGTGGTAGCAGCTTCAGGGGAGGGTTAGGAAACTCAGGAGTTACCGAAAGAAAGAGTGGGAGGTGAAGAATAACAGGTGTTGCCAGTAGTGTAGCAGATAAGGTAGGTCAATAGAAACAACTAGAATGTTGTATGTGCTGTTTTTAAAAGGATTTTTTAAAAATGTGTCACAGAGTGAGGAATCTACAAAGGTTTAAAAAAAGTCAGTGAGTAAACATGGAAAGTTCGTCATTACAGAGGAAAGCACACTGATAAGAAAAGAAATTCTGGGAAGAAAAAAATATTTGGCAGCAACTGTAACAATTCTTAAATTTTTTTTCCAGCAAGAATTATCAATGGCCCTGCCTGGTGTGGCTCAGTTGGTTAGGTGTCCTGCAAAGTGACAGGTTCCTGTTTGGTTCCTGGTCAGGGCACAGGCCTACAAGCCGTGCATCAAAGATGACTTCAAATCAAAGGGAACTGAGGAACAGAGTCCAGAAATAGTAAAGCCATTGATGACGGGGCTGTGGAGCAAATCAAGCACAGTTTCGATCATTTCGAAACCTGCAGGTTCTTCATGGCAAAAATGTGAATCCAGATGGTATGATTGATCTGCTGAACCACCAGAGGATGGTGTGACCTCACACTGATTTTCTTTAAGGATGGTTTAGAAATGGGAAAATGTGAACAAATTGGGCAATTTGGATCTATCACCTGCCATCATAACTGGCCTCTGTTTTTCATCCACACACCAGGAGTAGGATAAATGGGACTGGTGTTACTGTGAACCCTTCATTTATTTTAACCTTCGTTTATTTGGAGCAGAGGTATTGTTTTTAAGAAAAACATGTCATGTAAGTTGTCCGAAAATAAAATGCATTTGAAGCTAATAAGTGGCTTTCAAAAGAACTTGCCATGATGGGGTACCTGCTTTTGTTCATGGCCCAGACTCTCAGAGAGCTTAAGTCACAAAACTGGATATGACTTTCAGTTCAAACCGCTGCAGTCAAGGACGTTGGAGAAAGAATTGTAAAGGAGGTGCCGTCCAAAAGAAGCCTGGAAAGTTAATAAAAAGAGAGAGAAACCACATAAAGGCTTTAAATCAAGTTGTTTCTTTCTCCATGAAATACAGTCAAGGAAAAAGAAAATATGTAAAATGGAAAAGCATTTTCCATCAACCATTGCTACTTTAAGAAAACACCCTTGTGGCCCTGGCTGGGTAGCTCAGGTGGTTAGAGCATCATCCTGATATGCCAAGGTTTCAAGTTCAATCCCCAATGGGACACACAGAAGAGTCAACCAGTGAATGCATAAATAAGTGGAACAACAAAAATTGATGGGTCTGTCTCTCTCTCCCCTCCCTCTTCCTTTTTCCTTCTTTCTCAAATCAATAAATTAAAAGAATTTAAGAAAAAGAAAATAGCTTTATGTGGGGGGTGGACTGGGATGGGAGTAAAAGACAGAAAACTCTACTTGAACAACAATTAAAATAAAATTTAAAAAATTTAAATGGCTTTATGAATATGATTCAGTCTGAAAATTTTAGATGATAATTTAAATTTCATTATGAGGGAAGCTGTGCGAGCAAGAATTATTTTTTTTTCTTGGTCACAGAGAACATTTTATTAATTTGACCCCAAAGGCAAGAGAAGTAAAGACAAAAATAAATGAGTGGGACTATATCAAAAGGAAAAACTTCTGCTCAGCAAAAGAAACCATCAACAGAACAAAAAGCCAACCAATCGAATGGGAGAAGATATTTGCAAACAACAGCTCTAAAAGGGGTTAACATTCAAAATATGTAAAGAACTTACACAACTCAACACCAAACAAGCAATCCAATTAAAAAATGGGTTTTAATTTTTTTAAATCCCTGGCAGAGTGGTTCAGTTGGTTGAAGCATACACCAAAACGTTGTGGGTTCTATTCCCAGGCAGGGCACATACCTGGGTTGAAGGTTCCATCCCCAATTGGGGTGCAAATGGGAAGCCACCTAACAATGTTTCTCTGCAAGCAAGGATTATTATGGATATGAGTACACTGTGGTTCCTCTCATTTGTAGAATCTCATTTAAGAGTAATCATTGTGCCCTGGCCAGGTAGCTTAGTTGGTTACAGTGTCAACCCTATGTGCCAAAGTTTTGGGCCAAGGCTGCCAGTTTCATCTCTGGCAGGGTACATGTGAGAAGCAACCAACGAATGCATAGATGGGCAGAGCAGCAAATCAATGTCTGTCTGTCCCTCTCTCTCTCTCTCTCTCCTTCTCTCCTTCCCCCCACTGTCTAAAAGTCAATACATGAAAGAAAAGAGTAATCATTGTGAGAAAAGTTTTCTCTTAGAAATACAGTGTCAACATGTACCTGCAAATTAATAGAAAAGAGAAACTATGACATGTAAGGATGTTAGAAAGCCGCCAGCCAAATCAAATCTCCTCAAACTTTTAAAA
>PVKM010003045.1:25774-60404 GCA_004027735.1 Carollia perspicillata
ACTGTCTAAAAGTCAATACATGAAAGAAAAGAGTAATCATTGTGAGAAAAGTTTTCTCTTAGAAATACAGTGTCAACATGTACCTGCAAATTAATAGAAAAGAGAAACTATGACATGTAAGGATGTTAGAAAGCCTCCAGCCAAATCAAATCTCCTCAAACTTTTAAAAAATCATACTGGAGAAAAACTTACAAATATAATGAATGTGGACAAACCTTTAACCTGAAGCAATACCTCAGAGATCATGAGGAAATGCATAATGGAGAGCATGCATTCATGCAAGTGCTGAATATAGTCAAGTGTTTTCTCTCTCCCTCCCTCGTGTGCTCTTTTTTTTTTTTTTAATTTTAGAGAGGGGAAGGGAGGGAGAAAGAGAAGGAGAGAAACATCAATGTGTGGTTGCCTCTCACGTGGCCCCCACTGGGGACCTGGCCTGGGACCCAGGCATGTGCCCTGACTGGTAATCAAACTGGCGACCCTTTTGTTCATAGCTCATGCTCAATCCACTGAGCTACCCCAGCCGGTTCTCTTTTTTTAAATAATTTTTAAAAAGGTTTTATTTGTTTTTAGAGCAAGGGAAAGGCAGGGAGAAGGATCAATCAGTTTCCTCTAGCACTCACCCCAACCAGGATTGGCCAGCAACCCAGGCATGTGCCCTGACGGGAAATCGAACCAGTGACCTTTCGTTTTGCTGAATGATACCCAACCAACTCAGCCACACCTGTCAGGGCCCGAGTGTTCTCTTGAATCTCATCCCTCCCTCTACATTTAAGAATGCATATAGATTAGAAATCATGTAAAAGTGCTAAATGTGGAAAAGCCTTCAGCTGTAATAGAAAAACTTCATACTCATCATTCTAAGAAAAACTTACAAATGTGGGAAACTTTCTATTCAAATGTCAAGACTCAGTAGACACCATGGAAGACATGCTGGGGAGAAACCCTGTGCATACAAAGAATGTGGGAAGGCCTTCAGTAACAAATCAGACCTCATAGATCATGAGAAAACTAATACTGGGAAGAAACTCCTGAATGAAATCAATGTGAAAGCGTCTCTAGCTAGAAGCAATACCTCATTAAAGATAAAAATGTTCAGCCTGGGGTGGGGAGGTGGGAACTCTAGGAATGTGATGAATGTAGAAAATCTTCAGCCAAAAGGAAAAACCCTCATTATTTATCAGATGGTCCATACAGGAGTGAAATCTTATGACTCTAATAAATACAAGAAAGCTTTTATTCAGAAGTCAAGCCTCGTTACACACCAGGGAAGTCATACTGGAACTAAGCCCTATGCATGCAAGGAAGGTGAGAAAGCATTCAACGGCCAATGGAGATTCATATTATTCATATTTGAGAGATACCCTATACATACAATGAATGTGCAGAAATCTCCAGGCAGAAGCTATACTTCATTACATATTACAAGGTTTAGGTAGAAGAGGCAATCTATGAACGTACTAAGGGTAGAAAAGCCTTCTCTTGAATCACACTGCTTATCGTACACACAAGCACCCATACAGGTAACAAACACAAATGAAAGCATGTGGAAAAGCCTGCTCTCGGTGTTCAAACACTGCTCTATGAGAACCAGCACTGAATGGTATGTCCATTAACGGGCGAATAGGTAAATACATCCTGTTATAGCCATACAATGGAGCGATGAAAAGAAATAAACTACCAGCACATGCAACAACACAAATTAATCTCAAAAGAATTATGCTGAGTAAACTAAGCCAGACCAAAAGAAAAAAAAGAGCACCTGCTTTTGATTCCATTTATGTAAAATTCTAGGAAATGCAAACTAATCAATAGTACTGGGAAGCAGATCAGTGATTGCCTGGGTAGGCAGGTGTGGGGAGGAACTACAAAGGTCAAAAACAGAACTTTTGAAAATGATGACTGTGTCCTCTTTTTGATTGTGGTGACAGATTCACGGACGTGCACATACGAATATTTCAAAGCTCATTAAGTTGCCCACTTTAAACATGTGCAGTTTAATGGGTATCAGTTATGCCTCAATGAAGCTGTTAATGTTGTTTTTAGGACTTCTGACAATTACAAGTCAAGAAAAAATTTTAATTGGTTAAGAATTTGAAAAGGAGAATTCAATCTCCATTTGTTTATAGTATAACTAAGATTTACCAACGTCTCTTTGTTTGTTTTTTTTTAGGTAAAAGCAATGTAAACAAAAATACTAAAGACTGAAATAGAACACAGAACAATGAAAATGCCCTAGAACGATCTAGGATATGCTGGGTGCCACCACTCTAGAGACATTGGTAAGCTTGTTCACCATGATTTGAAGCCAAGAAGCTCTTATGGGAAAAAAAAAAAGCTATAATGGAAGCAATAGGTGTATTTTAATTACATGTAAATAAAAACTACAGATATATAGACTGTAAACAAAGTCCATAAACAATGCATTAACATTTCTGCTGTACAGAGAACAAAAAGTAATTTCCTATAAACTTTTAAAAAGAAGCAAACAACCCAACGGTAAAATAGACAAAGGGCATTAATAAAATGACAGGGAAGAGCAAATTCAACTGCCCAAAAGCATACCAAAGCCCTGACAGGTGTGTCTCAGTGGGTTGGGCGTTGCTCCACAAAACAAAAGGTCACCAGTTCGATTCCCAGTCAGGGCACATGCCTGGGCTGTGGGTTTGGTCCCCGGTCAGGGTGTGTACGAGACACAAGTGATGGATGTTTCTCTCTCACATCGATGTTACTCTCCTTCTCTTTCTCCCTCCCTTCCTCTCTCTCTACAGTAAGTAGATGAAATCTAAAAATATTTTTTAAACTATATTAAAAGATTTGCAAACTTTAGGCTTCAGGGAAATAAAAATTAAAGTAATTATTAGATATTACTTTATATTCATCAGAAAAAAAGTTTTTTAAAAAGTAGCATCTATTGTTAGATCCCTTTCATATAATGCTAGTGGCATTATGAATTGTTGCAGTGTTTTCTGAAGGCAAGGAAGTAATGTCAATTAAAATTAAGTATGGATACATATACATGTATAAATATGGATACATATGTATTCAATTTTAGGGGACACTTAAGTAGTCGTTTAACTCAGCAGTCTCCATTCTGTGATTCTATCTAAAAGGAAAAAACCACCAATATCAGGTCTTTAATGCAGCATTTTTCAGGATGGCATGAAACGGAGAATAATTAAAACATAACAGTACGCCCTGGCTGGCGTAGCTCAGTGGATTGAGTGCGGGCCTGTGAACCAAACGATAGCGGTTTGATTCCCAGTCAGGGCACATGCCTGGGTTGCAGGCCAGTTCCCAGCAGGGGACACACAAGAGGCAACCATACATTAATATTTCTCTCCCTCTCTCCTTCCCTTCCCCTCTAAAGATAAATAAATAAAATCTTTAAAAAAAAATAAAAATAAAACATAACAGTATATCCACACCACAGAATAATGTGCAGCAATTAAAGAAAAGGAACCATAGCTGTATCCATAGGCTATTTTCAAGAACTATTGTTGTATAAAAAAGGCAAAATGATGAAAAAAGAGTGTGTTGCATCAGTTAGGACTTGACTACAGAAACAGTGAGTGGGGACATACATCAGGGGGTTTGCCGCGGGAGTCGGCTTACGGGCTTACGGGACTGTGGGGGGGCGGGGCAGGCACGAACTTCGCAGGGCAGCCCAGCAGGGAGGGCAGCCCTGACATCTCTGGCTCAGGCTGCAGCTCCAGTTCACAGGCAGAATTTCTTCTTTTTCCTGAAGTGCCAGTTCTGCTCTTAAGGCCTTTCAGCTGATTGCATAAGGCCACACCCCCTTACATTATCTAGAATATTACTTATAAAGCTACTGATGATGGATTTTAACCACATGTACAACATATTCTCACAACACCTGTATTAGTATTTGATCGGGTAAAACACATTGACACATACAACCGACCATCACATGTGTAATATTTCATTTCTGAAAAACAAAGGAAGAGAAAATCCCTGTACCTTTATGTGTGTGTGTGAGTATGTTGTGCAATTATCTGTATATTTGTAAATATGTGTATAGTGCATGTCAGCTACACACATGGGGGAGCAGGGAGAGAAAAACATCGACCACTTACCAGGCCGTGTGGGTCAGGGCGACGTAGATAGCCTGGCAGCAGGAGGGGAGGACAGTGCCGAGCAAAAAAAGAAGAAAAAAAAAAAGACTGCAATATAAAAAACATGAAATCCAGGATATATGCCTATTATCATGTTTATAGATTTATATTAAAACTACCTATGTGAATATAAATATACAAAGATATTAAAAATTGAAAATATATAAATATTTAGCGAGTATTCATGGGATAAAAGGGTATTCATTGCTTGTGATTTTCTAAAACATCATGTTAAGAGAAAACCACAGGCCCCAAATGGTGTCACTCGCGCCAGAAGCCCAGGACACCAAACGTAGGTTTAGTGTCTGATCTAACTGCAGCTTCAGCCCCTCCCAGAAGCATGAGCTTCATCAACCAGTCTGGGATTTTGTGGTCAAGCACTGGTAAGGTGACCTCGCATATGGGCCCTGTCCGTCCCCCAGGGAACAAAGAGGCACTCTGCAGATAAAAACTGTTCGGTTCTATTCCCACAAAGAAAAGACATCTGGGGCCCCCAACAATCCTTTCTTCCTATAAAAACCCCTCCGTTTTGCACAACCTTTCAGAGCGCCCTTCTAGTTGCTGGGTGGGGCGCTGCCCAGTTCATGAATCGCTTAATAAAGTCAATTAGATCTTCAAATTGACTTAGTTGAATTTTGTTTTTTAAGAATCACAATAAAAAAGAAGTGAACGTGTTCTTGTTAAATATCTCTTTGAAGCACCGACAATATATGCATTTGTTTTCTAGGAATAGATGGCTTAAAAGATAGGAGGCTGGATATTCTAAATCAAGGTATTGGCAGGGCCCTATCCCCTCTGAAGGCTCTGGGAAAGGGTCCTTTATTTCCTCTTACTAGCTTCCAGTAGTATTACCATCTGGCGATGGGACAGCCAACCACTGAACACAGAGAATTGCACTAGAGAAAGATTGGCTATTTTATGATGGATGAACGGTGCCACGAAGGAGAAGACGAAGCTAATGCTCAAATGCCAGACCTCCCCAATCCAGGATTTGGGTGGGGTTTTCAGGGTTTAAGGGGGAATAGATATGCAGAAGTGTCGGTGGGGCAAGGTTTACATGGAGGACCTTGGAGCTTGTTATTAATGGTAAGGGGCATTAGCACTGAATCTCCTGAACAACAGACCCTTCCCTTTAGAAAGGCTTCCTGTGTTGAAGTTCCAGTGATGTCCCAAAGTTACCTGCCTTGTGATTCTTGACTTTCCCGAGATAGAAATTGAGAGGAAACCCTAGAGGACTTTTCAGACATTTTATTAAGCTTATACTTGAGCAGAAAGGGAGGCAGCAGAGAGGAAAGGAAGATCCTCTGAACTGGCTTGGGGAGTGGCCCTGCTTGGATACTTTTATACACTGGAGACAAAGCCAACTTGTGCAAAAAGGCGGGCTTGTGAAGGGTTCTGGGAGGGGAATTTTCCCAGTCAGGGTGGGGTTATTTCCTCCTTCTCTTGGGTTGCTTGACGACTGTGTTGCTCCTTACAGTCATCCCAGGAAGGTTGTGTAGCAGCCAAAACTTGATAAACTGAGCATGAGGAACAGTGGTTTGCATGCCTCTTAGCCACCT
Organism: Carollia perspicillata; assembly: GCA_004027735.1. Classification (NCBI taxonomy): domain Eukaryota; kingdom Metazoa; phylum Chordata; class Mammalia; order Chiroptera; family Phyllostomidae; genus Carollia; species Carollia perspicillata. Next base: position 31,467 of record PVKM010003045.1, read on the forward strand.
GGTCTTAACTTGCCTTCCCGGCCATCCAGTATTGTTTCATTGCTGGCCTGAGTCCCTATACAGTCTCACCAGTCCTTCGGTTCTGTGGGTGGCGGTGGGGGCTGCGGGCTGTGAGACTTTTGTTCCAGGTGCACCTAAAGGTCAAAGTTCTCTCCTTTGCATATGCTTCCAATGCATGACTTTCAGCTTTGGTCTGTTGTCTCTGAAAAACAGCTCAGTATCTTATTTCACAGGATGGGACCATTTTGATCTGGTTCTGTGGTCATGCTGGTGGTGGCGTAAGACCCTTGGCTTCTCCTGGCTTCTGTGTCATCACTCCACTTTTTGCCGTCAGCTTCCTTCACGTGGCCATCTTTTTTCTCTGCGTATGTGTGTGACTCCAAGTCTCCCTCTCTTTTGAAGGACAATGGTCACTGGGCTTAAGGCCCACCCTAACCAGATAGGACCTCGCCTTAACTTGACTATATCTGGTAAGAATCTATTCCCAAATGAGGGCACATTCACAAGCGCCAAAGGTTAGGATTTTAACAGATTTTTGAGGGGAACACAATGAAACCCACTACAGTATCCAATTTATAATCAGATGAAGCATTTCTATAAAACAGAGTTAACACTGTTTCACATTTACTGTAATTGTTTAATACTGCCCTGCAAATTTGAAGCAATGCGATAAAATACAAAACAAAAGTAAGAGATAATTATTAGAAAAGCAAAAACAAAATCACTGTTATGTGCAGAAATCCAAAGATGTGTTGAAATATCACTGAGTCTGTAAAGAGTTTGAAATGGGGACCAGGCACAAAATAATTAAATACGAATAAATGTTTTCCTAAATAGTAACAATTATAATAGGAAACACCATAGAAAAATGTGTAAGTATGAAAAGCCTATTAAGCATTTAGCTTTGTCCTTCAAGAAATAAGATGTGTGAGCCCTGGCCAGTGTGGCTCAGTTGGTTAGAGCATTGATACCAAAAGGTCACTGGTTCAATTCCCAGTCAGGGCACATGCCTAGGTTGTGGGTTCGATCCCTAGTTGGAGCACATGCAGGAGGCAACTGATTGATGTTTCTCTCTCACACTGATACTTCTCTCTCTCCCTTCCCCTCTCTCTCAATTGAGAATGAAATAATAATAATAATAATAATAATAATAATAATCCCTTAAACAAAGAAATAAGATGTGAGATGACTCAGTTACTGGGAAAGACTTTCTGGAGTTCCAGGAGTCCAGCTTTCTGCCAGGCACACCTGCCCTGCTTTGCCACGCTGCCTGCAGTCTGCTCACTTGCCGTGGTTAGTTTTGACTCTTCTGCCCTCCTCACCGATAGCAGGAACCACAACTGGGTGCTTGATCTGTGGTTCTCTTTTTTCTGCTCCCATCTGTTGGTTCCCAAGTGGTCTGTAGGTTGCAGCCCAGCAGTCCCTGGACACTTTTCCTTGTGGCTAAACTGCTAGAGCAGCTGGACTGCTACTTGTTTGTTAGAGGAGGCCATTTCCTGAGCAGAAGCTGGGTGCTATCTTAAAGGTAGACTCTTTTAAACACACTGTGGCCATTTGCCAACTTTTTTCTCCTGTTTATAACTTGGAGCCACATCTAGCTGAACAATGATGTGGGGAAAAGGACAGGAGGACATCACAGTGGGTAGAAAAGAAAGATGGCGCCCCTTTGGTTCACAGGCAAGCACTCAATCCACTGAGCCGCACCAGCCAGGGCCAATGCTTCCCTCTTGCATCAAAGTTTCTCTCTCTCCCTTCCTCTCTCTGGAAAAGCAATTTAAAAAGGTCCTCAGGTGAGGATAAAACAACAGCAACAACAACAACAACAACTTTAGTGAAGTAGGCTAACAAAATATGAATGACCCATTTTCAAAAAGATAGCTTCCAGAAAACATTAAAGAAAATACTTTCTAAGAATGTTCACTAATGAAACATTCAGAGAATTTTGCGGGGAGTTACCTAAAACTTAATATTTGGGCTCTCCCACCACTCTTGTTGTGGGTCCAAGCAGGCTGGCAGTTGGGAGAAGTGGCCAGACAGCCCATGTTCGGGAAGGCTCCAGGCGAGTGGCGGCCTGTCACCGCAAGGCCCACCAAGCCTGCGTTAAAAGAGGAGCCCAGGAGGAGAGTGGTGACGTCAGTCAGCTAAGCCTGCTTCTGCAGGTGTGAAAAGGAGGCCAAACAAAGCAGCAGGGAAGGATAAATCACAGACAAAAGAAGTGCAAACAAAAGGAGAAACGGGCAGCAAAAGCAGAAGAAGCCCAAGTGGCCGACAGAGAACCTAAAGATCCACTGCGGAAAATGGAGAAACTGAAGACGAGGCGAGTGCAGCCTCGGATGAAGCAGGAGAGGAAGAAGCCCAGTCTCATGACTATGGTATCATCGCATGGCTGAGCAGTGGGGCCTGTCTCCTGTAAAGGCAAGTGTCTTAGTAGTTCCAGAAGGAGGGAAGTCCACCCTATCCCATTTTTTTTTTTAGTGTAAATGCTTTTTTAAAAGACATGAAATCATTTGCTGGCTGTTGTGGGTTTTGTTTTGTTTTTTTTTTTTTTTTTTGTACAACCAGAAAATAGTGGGTTATTGAATATGGGAGGATTTAATTGCTTTGATTGTCCATTTAACACTCCATAGATGTGGTAGTTTTAATATTCCATAATACAATGCCCACTAAATGGCAATTTGGAGTAAGTTGTGCATTTAATGCCTTGACCATTTAAATTACTTTTTTAAAAGTTTTTAAAACAGATTTTATTTATTTATGTTTAGAGAGAGGAGAAGGAAGAAAGAGGGAGAGAAACATCAATCAGTTTGCCTCTCACACCTGCCCAACTGGGGACCCGCCCACAACCCAGGCATGTGCCCTGATCAGGAATCGAACCAGCAAACTTTTGGTTGCAAGCCTGCACTCACAGAACCTCACCATCCAGGGCTTAAATTAGCTTCTATTCTCTCGTTTTTTGGTAGAATTTCTTCCTAAAGAAAACCACTCTTTGATCTTGGCTCTCTTCCTGTCGTAATTTTGCGCACTCTGTAACGTCTTTGGTGCAGTACTCTAATTTTTTTTTTCTAGTAACTTTATTAGTGTGTTGTGAAAGATCGAAAATTTGATAATGTAGTATACATGACATCAAATTGTGAATTAGTAGGACTTTGATGTAAAAACATACCAACATCTGAAGATATCAGTACTTGATACACTACTAAGGAAAATTAGTCTCCGCATTTCAAGCTGGAAGTGAAACCGGAAAAGTCGGTGCTGGAGCTGCTTCTCACTACCAGAACCATGAAGTAGAGACGAGGAGTGCCTTTATGGGCGCTTTATTCAGAGGGCCAGCAGTCTGAGAAGGCAGCCGGCAGGTTACAGACCCTGAGAGACAGTCTTAACATTGTATCTCAAGCCGACCTTTTTTATAAGGAGAAGAAAAGTGTAGGTAAGGGGTTTGGAATTCAGGAAACAAAGTAGGCAAGGGGTTTGGAATTCATGGAAAAGGTTAATCAGATGAAAGCTGCAGTCCAGTGATTCTTCCAGCATCCTTCCCTCTGCTGACCCGTGATTCTTGAGCCACATCCTGGGCATTGGAATTTTTCTCCCTGGGGCACAACGGCTCAGATGCCATCCTGATTGCTTGAGGTCCTCCTGGGGCGCAAAGGTTGAATTGCTTGTGGGTCTACTGGAGTCAGGTGGGGTCTGGTCTTACATCCCAGTTCCTGACACATTAATTACTAAGCTTATTAGCTATAACTTAAAGCTAAAATTTTGTCAGCTCTTGAGTTGCCCCATCAGAAATTCACTAAAGTAACTGTTTAGAAAAGAATCATAACTACATCACTTTTCTTGGTTTTGGTACATATGTTAAGAATTGTGTACAAATTGGAACGTCTCTGGACTTATCCTCAAAACAATCAATAAACTCTCAATTTTGAAGGAAAATAAGTTATTTTAAATAATTTATTTTATTTTAAAACCCTCAATTAAAAAAATCAACGAAAAGGAAATTCTATTTTGAGTTAAACCCCTCTCTTTGTGTCGTGTTCTGCAGCTTGCTGACCAGGCCTTTCATACAGGTGGTCCCATTCGATCTAAATGAGATTACAAATGCAATGGCAGACCAAACGGTAAACCAGAGAAGTCTTGTGCTAAATAGGAAAAAGGAAATGGAAAAATTGTTTAGAAAACAAAATCCTAAGCCAAATATGGCAAAGATTACGGTCCACAGAAGCATTGTTCTGAATATTTATGGGTAATCCATGAATAATCCTCAGAAATAGATATTGCTGATGCAAATCAGATGAAAAGGATTTAGATGGATTTTTCCAGCACATATGGCATTCAAGAAGAGAAAAACACAGTGATATCAGCACCAGGGCCATGGATGCATTATTTTAAAGACTGAGGGGAAATGAAGGGCCATTGTTAGAGAAATAAGGCTCTGTTAGTAAGGACCACATTTCTCTGGTTATCAAAAGCAGGAGACTAAGAAATGAGAGGAAAACTCCAGTTGTACTCTAAATGTCTACCATGATACTTCATGTTTGGATTTTAAGTTCCTTGATTCTTTTACTCCTTCTCAGCAAACATTGACAAGAGATAGGTATTGCACAGATTTAAATTCAAGTAGGACATTTTTGCCTTCTTAAGTGTTTCTTTTATTTACTCTGCTCCCATGGTTGTGAATGTAAATATTCTCTTAATTTCTCTTCCTTATCATGTTAAAATACAACAGAGAGCTTGAAAATTAAGCAGGAATTTTCCCTCTCCAGGCTTCCTTTCAAGCTCTAGTAGGGCATCCAATTTCTTTTCATTTTAGTCAAGACAAAATTTTTTTAAAAATTAATACATTTATTGATTCTAGATAGAGAGGAAGGGAGAGAGGGTGGGAGGGGAAGAGAGAGAGAGAGAAAGAGAGAAACATTGATTGGTTGCCTCCCATATGCTCCCCTCCCAGGACCAAACTGCGAATTATGTATGTGCCCTGCCTGGGTATCCAACCCATGACCTTTTGGTGTATGGGACAACACTCCAACCAAAGAGGCACACGAGCCACAGAGAAAATCAAAATATTTAAGTCACATTTTTTCCTCAAGAGGAATAAACATTAATTGCCAATACCTACAAATGCAATTATTGCTGATGACTAGGTGCCTAGAAAAAAAAAAGAACTTTTTAGGTTTTTTGTTTGTTTCTTCACACAAAAGTAACCTATACAGGCAAACATCTCAATGATTCAGGTTGTGTTCATACCCTAGTCATTCAATCTATTCATACACGAACTGTTAAATAGTGTTCCCCCAGGTTAAAGAAGAAAATTCAAATCCTAGCTTTTAACCTTGAGACTATGAATTCCTCTAAACTTTTTATGCAAAATGCCATGTTCAAGTTCATAAGTGTATTTCTTCCAAGGAGAGACTTCAGTTCTTAGCACATTCCAAGGAGCTCAAGATCCCATAAAGACTTAAAACCCCTACCTTGTATTATTATTGAAAACAAGGGATTTTTATATTGAATTCCATAGGCTTTCTAACTAGCTACATCAGTACTTCCTAAATTTTAATTCACACACAAATCATATGGGGAGCCTGTTTAAAATGCAGATTATAATTCAGAAGGTCTGGGGTAAGGTATGAGATTCTGTACTTCGTTAAAAAAGATTTTATTTATTTATTTTTAGAGAGGGGAAGGGAGGGAGAAAGAGAGGGAGAGAAATAGCATGCCCCCTACTGAGGACCCTGCCTGCAACCCAGGCACATGCCCTAGACTGGGAATCAAATGGACCCGCAATCCCCTGGTTTGCAGGCCGGCACTCCACCCACTGGGCCACACCAGCCAGAATGAGATTCTGCATTCCTAACAAATTCCAAGGTGATTCTGTTGCTGTTGGTTGATGGGACACACTTTGAGTAGCAGTAAAAGATATGACACACCTGAAGAGGGCCCCCATGCGGAGTTCAGAAAGTATCACCAGCTCAGAAGATTCTAACACTGCACTGTTTTTGTCAATATACCCCAATGTCCAATGAGGATAAGAGAATAGACACTTAGCAGCATTACTTTCGCCATAATTGGAATTGTTACAAAAACAAAAGTAACCAAGTAAGTTCGAAGAATCTAATTGGCTTTAGTAAGTGATTCATGAATTGGGCAACATCCCATCTAGCAACTAGAAGGGTTTTTGTAGGAAGAAGGGTGGGGAAGGGACTATTAACAAAAGAAAAAATTAATTTGGAGCCTGGAAATATTTTCTTTGGAGGACTAGAGCAGAAGGTTTACGTGTTTGTTTTGTTTTTTAATCATGAAGATTACCTCTTCTTTCTATGGTGGATGGAGAGGGCTCTTCTGACAGTTTCCTTATTGGTGCTTAACCACAAAATTTCAGACTGGCCGATTAAGATTGTGTTTCTGGGAGAGGTTGAAACTACAATTAGATCAGATATTAAATCTAGATATCATGGGCTTTTAGCATGAGTAACGCCATTTTGGGCCTGTGGCTTTCTCTTTAACAGAATAAAGATTACATTTGTGAGATGAAAATTACACCATTCCCCACTATTTAGAAGGTCTGAGACTGATTTTTGCAGATTTTATACATCAAGGAAGCTCTCTCATTGAATTTCCTATTTTTGTGTTTCTTTTGTTAAACTTAAAAATCTTTAACTTCCATGACTAAAATCATTTTTTCAGTAAGGTGGTATTGAGCCCAAAATGTTAGCCAGAAACCAATCTTGGAGCATAGGGTCTAAACTACCAGCAGCATGGCTAGGTAGAAAAAAAAACAAAAACAGCATGTTGTTGTCCCAGAATTTTGCAAGCACTTTTATCCATCAAGTAGGGGAAAGGCAGAGGAAAGAGGTAGTATGAACACATTTATGAGAGCTGTAGGGAAAGGGTTGGGAGCCAGCGAGGCAGGGCCAGTTCTGGGAGAGCAGAGTCTGCACAGAGAAATGTCTGCTCCTGTGGAGGGGCTGTGGGCAGCAGTCTGGAAAGCCCGCGGGCAAGTGAGCGAGCTAGCAGGCGAGCAAGCTAGCAAGCGAGCAGGCAGAGGCTCCTGGAGCTCAGTGGTGCCTGGCTAAGACAATCTGCGGAAACAGCCACCTGGAAATGAATCTGAAATTCCAACAAGCAGAACAAGAATGTGAGAAGCCTTTTGTCAGTTGGCCCATAGCCATTTATAGACTGACAGCTCTCTTTCTCTCTCTGGCCACTGTAACGTAATTTAAAAGAACATTTCAGAATGATTTTCTTATCACTTCCATCCCCTCCCCGCCAATCCATACTGGTTCCAATTGGTTCCACAGAAAGAGTTTAATAACATGCTGTCTGTTCTCCAAATGATATAAATTGATGATGCTCCTGGTCATTAAAAAAAAAAAGGCCATGATTTCATTATCTTCAAGACTGTGAAATGCTGCTCTTTCTTTTTCATCCTCAGGCATATAAATCTTGTTATAAACAGGTTTAGAAGGAGGCAAAACAAGTGCATTTTATTATTATTCCAATGGGTGTCACAGGAAAGAGACCAGGAATGTGTGGGTTCCTGACTACGTGCGGGAAGGGTTTCACAATTCAAGTCCAGGTGATTTTGAGATAATACTTATTAAAGCTGGCAGTGACACAAAGGAAGGGCTTAAAATAGAAGAGGCAAGATCATGGCAACCCACATGAGCTCAGGCAGAGCCACTTGGCCCTTGAGGGACAAAGTCACAGAGGCAGAAGTGAGCCAGCTGGGTCGTGTGGACTCCGGAGGCAAAAGGAGAGCCCTTGATGAGCTGCCGTTGCCTGCTGTTTCCCTAGATGCAAGTCTCTGGGGAAGCTTTACAGCTTAGAAAGAAAGCAAAGAGGCACGCCTGAGGAAAGAAAGGAGGTGAGGTGTGAGTGTGCCAAGGAAGAACATGTACTGGGGCCTTGGTCTTAAGGGTTTTTATCTGTTTTTTAAGACAGGACTTTTAGGAGAGGTCTCAGGGGACTATTCATCAGCTTTCCAAGTGTGTCCTTTAGTATAATGATGCATCAGAATGAGTGGATAGAGGGGTCAGGGTCATTCTTTGGTCAGTTTCACCATCACAGAATATCACCAAAGAGGGACCAGGACTGAGATGTGTCTGCCCCAGAATAGTCTGGAGTGTGTAAACCATTTGCTTCTAAGTGTCCTTGGTTAGGGAAGAACTTGCAGTTTATTAGCTGGCTGTAAATTGCTGGGCTACCTGTTTAGATCTCTGCCTCAGTTTCCCCATTACAATTGCCAAGGAATTTTCCCAGTTTCTTACCATCCTGCCTCATTGGGACAGGACCATCTCTTTCTTATTCATTCACCTTATTTTTCTTCTCATCTGCTTATTATGATTGATTTACTCAAGATCATCAGTACCTATCTAAAAGTCTTACTAATATCTGAAACTTAAAATAAAAAACTAAACTAACAATTCCTCTTACTTATTAATATGAATCATCCATGACTCAAACAACTTCATAATCAAAACCTTAAGATTTTGCCTGACTCTCTGTCAAGCTCCAAGCTTAATCATTCCAAATTCTATTATATCATCCCCTGTATTGATTCCTATAGTGATTAGGATTTAAAATGAGAAAATCGATATAGAAGTACATCAGTTTTCTTCCCCCTAGCCCTAACCAAAAAGTGCAGACCCCCCTCTGAGATCTGAGGGGAAAGACAGCAGTGAAGAGGAAGAGGAGCTACTGAAGAAGGGAAAGGTGGTACAAGTGTATTCTGGTATTGTTCACAACCCCTCTTATCCAGAGAGTAGGACCGAAGCCATTTTAAAATAATGCCATATAGACTTGGCCAGGTGGCTCAGTTGGTGGGAGCATTGTTCCCTGCACCAAAGGGTTTCAAGTTCAATTCCCAGCCGGGACACATACCTAAATTGCAGGTTTGGTCCATGCTCAGAGTCTGTATGGGAGGCAACTGATCGGTGTTTCTCTTTCACATTGATGTTTCTCTCTCTCTCCCTCCCTCTCTCTCTAAAAATCAATAAAAACATATTCTTGGGTGAGGATTAAAAATAATAATACTAATGCTGGGTTCCAGCCAAGATGGAGGTGTAGGTAGAAACACTTTGCTTCCTTGCACAACCAAAAGGAAGATAGCAACCAATCTAAAATCAATAAAAAACCAGAAGCGCCAGAAAATCAAACTGCATGGAGATCCAACAACCAAGGAATTAAAGAGACAGTCAAACAGAACAACCAGACAGGTGCACCAAGACAAAGAAATATGGCCCAAATGAAAGAACAGAGCAAAGTTTCAGAAAGAGAGTTAAGCAATGAGGAGATAGTCAACCTATCTGATGGAGAATTTAAAACCCTGGTAATCAAAATGCTCACAGATCCGAATGAGCTTGGTCGAAAAATGAAAAAACAAATGAAAGATACCCGAGATGAAATAAAGCAAAATATTTAGGGAACCAACAGTGACAAGAAGGAAACCAGGACTCAAAGCAACAATTTGGAACAAAAGGAAGAAATAAACATCCAACCAGAACAGAATGAAGAAACAAGAATCAAAAAATGAAGAGAAACTGAGAAATCTCTGGGACAACCTGAAATGTTCCAATATCTGAATTATAGGGGTGCCAGAAGGAGAAGAACAACAGCAAGAAAACTTATTTGAACAAATAATGAAGGAAAACTTCCCTAATCTGGTGAAGGAAATAGACTTCCAGGAAGTCCAGGAAGCCCAGAGAGTCCCAAAGGAGTTGGACCCAAAGAGGAACACACCAAGGCACATCATCATTAAGTTACCCAAGATTAAATATAGAGAATTCTAAAAGCAGCAAGAAGAAAGAAGAGAGTTACCTACAAAGGAACTCTCATAAGACTGTCAGCTGATTTCTTAAAAGAAAACTTGCAGGCAAGAAGGGGCTGGAAAAAGTGTTTGAAGTCATGAAAGGCAAGGACCTACACCCAAGCTTGCTCTATCCAGCAAAGCTTTCGTTTAGAATGGAAGGGCAGATGCAGTGCTTCCCACATAAAGTCAAGTTAAAGGAGTTCATCATCACCAAGCCATTATTATATGAAATGTTAAAGGGACTTATCTAAGAAAAAGAAGATCAAAAATATGAATAGGTAAAATGACAACAAATTCACAACTATCAACAAATGAACCTAAAGAAAGAAGAAAAAACAATGAAAACAAAAACTAAGCAAACAACTAGAACAGAAACAGAATCAGGGAAATGGAGATCACATGGAGACATTTCGGGGTGGGGGAGGAATGGGGGGAAGGTACAGGGAAGAAGAAGCATAATTAGTAGTCATAAAATACACAGGGAGAGGTCAAAAATGGTATAAGAAAGCGAGAACTCAAAGAACTTATATGTACAACCCATGGACATGAACTAAGGGCAGGGGGATGCTATAGAGTTGGGGGTGCAAGGAAAAGGGGGTATAAAGGGGGAGAAATTGGGAAAACTGTGATAGCATAATCAATAAAATATACTTAAAACATACTAATGCAATATAATGTAAATGGTTAATAGCCCGGGCTCTGTTGTCAGACTTACTTCCCATACTATTCATTAGCATTCTTATGTCTTATTTCCCTCATCTATAAAATGAGGATAATATTTGAGGGTTATCTACCAAATTATCCATTTCTCCTCCTCCCTCTTTTTTTTTAAAGATTTTATTTATTTATCTTTAGAGGGGAAGGGACGGAGAGAGGGAGAGAAACATCAATGTATGGTTGCCTCTTGTGCATCCCCTGCGGGAACTGGCCTGCAGCCCAGGCATGTGCCCTGACTGGGAATCAAACTGCAATTCTTTGGTTCGCAGGCCTGTGCTCAATCCACTGAGCTACACCAGCCAGGGCTCCTTCCTCTTTTTTTAAAAGATTTTACTTATTTATTTTCAGAGAGAGGGGAAGAAAGGGAGAAAGAGAGGGAGAGAAGCATCAGTGTGAGAGAGAAACACTGAACTGGCAACCTTTTGCTTTGCAGGACAATGCTCAGTCAACTGAGTCACACTGCTCAGGCCTCCTCCTTCTTCTTTATTAACAAAAATTTATTTGGTGATCTTGCAACCTCCCTTGCAAATAGAGCTGACCAAGATACATAATTCTGACCAAAAATATGTTGATGGAAGTCATTGAGAAGAGATACCTGTTGCCCTTTCTCTCTTGCTGGAAGATGCAATGTCGAGAAGTATCAGTGATATTATGACCACAAAAATGAAAGACATTTGCTAACCACAGTGAAGTGAGAAGACAGAATGAAGTTGAAATCTTGGTGACCTCACTGAATCACACTTAGAATTAGACTGGGCTCCTTATTAAATGGGAGCAGAAAACAGTATCCTGACTTCTTTAAGTTCTTGCAGTAGGTTCTTCTATTACATCTAACACAACCCTAACTGATAGGCTATTTTGCGGAGTTATTGAGAATATTATTAAGTATGGTAGTACATTAACACAGGGTCTAGTACTAGTGATCGTGCAACCAGGTTTGGTGGTCATCATTGTCATTATTAGTAGTAGTACTCTCCATGGCTCCTATGTTCTTCCCCGTATCAAGCACAAGCTTCTTATATTCCACTTGATTTCCACACTGTTGGTCAAATCAAGGCACTCAGTACACTACACAAGGCTTATAGTTGTCCCAACAAGCGTCTTAGTAGTACCTTGAAAGGTGAAGATTTTCTAGAGAGAAGGGACGAGGGAGAAAATGGTGTCGACACAGGTCGGGAGGTAGGAAAGCAGAGTATTACAGAAACTGAGTTTTCTGGAGGATTAGTGGAAGATAAGGTAGAAAGATAGGTCAGAGACAGATTGTTAAGAGTTTTCTATGACTGGCAAAGGAGTAGACCAAAGAATTTGTAGTATGTTTTCCTATGAAAATTTTAAGACATTGATTATGCTGAGTGAAATAAGCCAGGCAGTAAAAGACAAATACCATATGATCTCACCTTTAATAGGAACCTAAGCAACAAAACAAACAAGCAAGCAAAATATAACCAAAGGCACTGAAATAGAAAACAGGCTGACAGTAACCAGAGGGGAAAGGGGAGGGAATTTCAGAGGAAAAAGGGAAGGGATAACAGGAACAAGTATAAAGGACACATGGACAAAACTAAGGGAGGTAGAAATGGGAGGGAGGTGGGGAGCACTGGTGGGGGTGGATTGGGATGGGAGTAAAAGACAGAAAACTGTACTTGAATAACAATTTAAAAAATTTAAAAAAAAAGAAAATTTTAAGGCATTGTTTGTTCTTGATTTGACACAGGAACTAATATTGAATACAATGAAAAAAGTCAAAATATTTGATGCTTTGGCTTACCTGGCTAGATTTAGTTTGCTCAGTGATAACACGAGGAAGTTAAAGCAGATGCTCTTAAAGAACTGACTGTCCCTGGCCAGCTGTGGCTCAGTGGACTGAGCGCCAGCTTATGTATGAATCAAAGGGTCACTGGTTCGATTCCCACTCAGGGCATCAGACATGCCTGGGATATGCCTGGGTTTCAGGCCAGGTCCCCAGTAGGGGGCATATGAGAGGCAACCACACATTGATGTTTCTTCCCTTTCCCTTCCCCTCTCTAAAAATAAAAAAATAAAATCTTAAGAAAAGAAAAAGAACTGTGACCATTCTAAGAGTCTTTGGAAATTGTAAAAATACTCTAATACCCAAGCTTGAGTGAGAGCCTCAATTTCAATATTTGACACAAACTTATTCTTCCATTCATTATTTTTTTCTACAAAGTTAATTTATATTGTGCACTTTGCATATGCAGAAACTTGCTGCTACCTCAAGTCTGACTAGAAGCCAACCTCAATTATCTGTAATCATCAGAATAAGCTTCCTCATAAACTTCGTCAATTTATCGCACCAGTCCTTGTTCCACTTGGTTTTACACTCCTTTGTCAACCAACTGGGCTCCCTACCAGCCTCGCTTCTCTCCAGTTTGCTTTCTTCAGTCTACATCTCATACATGATGCTCAATTATAAGCCAAACAGAACATCAGCTTGTAAATCAGATGCAACATAATAGTACAAATGGTTTAATAATAAATAAGTCATGTTTGTTTTTAAAAATAGGGTTATTAATTTTGAATTATAGTACAATGTCAAATATAGAAGAAAATAGACAAAATATTTTAAAAGAATAAGGAAGCAACACTACCATATGAAGGGAAAGGTGTTAACTTTGAGGCGTATTCCTTTGCCAATTTGTTTATGGCTTTTACACAGTTGTAATCATTTTGAATATGTAGTTTGTTTAACTTGATATTAGAGCACCAATATTTTCCATGCTGCTATATTGGATTTATGTGTAACTTTTTTATAATTATGTATTTAAAATTTATTGTGAGATATTTAAAACATATAAAAAGATATAAGGAATAGTAAAGTGAAAATTCATAAATCCTTATGGAGTTTAAGAAAACATCATCAACACTTCAGTTGATCCTCTCTGGGTAATGTTCTCATTTGTAGCTCCCTCCTTCTCTGCCATGTTTGGTGACTATTCAGTCTGTGCATTTATCTATATTTCCACCATATATGTGTGTATCCCTAAGTAATATGTAGTCTTACTTGCATGTTTCAAACTCTATATAATTAGTATCATACAGTGTATATTCTACAACTTGCTATTATTTTCTTCTCATATTATGTTTTTGGGAGTCACATGTGTCAATTCATATTTGCTATGTGATATTTCGTCAAATTAATATACAATAGTTTCTCTTGTATTTTAATGTTGACTATTTAGGTGCTTTGCAACTGTATATATAATGTTCTGATAAATATTTTTCTGCATATTATTTTTTTATCATGTAGGATTATTCTCTTATATAGATCCCAGAAGTGAAATTACCAAAAAGCATGAACATTTTTTAAGATCCTTGATACATATTGCCAAATAGCTTTCCAAAAGGATTATACCAATTTTATATTGCCACCAGAAATATATTACTCCCTTGTTTTATTATATACTCGCTATTCATGGATGATACGTAATAATTTTTTTCCTTAACTTTGGTTGGCTTGATCAGCAAAAGGTGGTATTTTGATTTCTGGTGAAGTTGAAATTGAAGATTTTATTTCTTTTTAGAGAGAGGGGAGGGAGGGAGAAAGAAAGAGAAACATCAATCGGTTGCCTCTCACACGGTCCCAACAGGGATCTGGCCCACAACCCAGGCATGTGCCCTGACTGGGAATCAAACCAGCAGCCTTTCATTTTGCAGGCCATCACTCAAGCCACTGAGCCACACCAGCCAGGGCTGATGAAGGTGAAATTGAATAATTTTCCTTATTATCTATTAATCATATTACCTTCTTCATGATCTGTCTTTTATGGCTTTTGACCATGTAGGAGAGGGAAAATACTCCTTTTGCCCTTCTAGTTTCTTTGGCTGATCTAATAATCAAATTAACATAAGACATATTAACAGGAAAAAAAAAACAAATTTAATTACATATGTATGTATGGGGGCCCATAAAAATGAGCCCCCTGGGCAAGTCAAGCAGTTGAGGCCTATATGGCATTGGAACTAAGGAATGCGATAGGGCCTGAGGCCTTCCAGGGGACAGAGGAGAGTTCACAACACCATATTCTTACCTTTGGGAGATGTTCAGTAGATGTTTGCCCCACCACACGGGTAGGTCATTCAGATAAAAACTTATCTCTGGTAACAGTTTTCTCTCTGAACCAGGCCCCATTCCCCCTCCATCTGAATTCTTTCAGGTAGTTAATGGAGAGGCAAAAGTTTTCCTGAATCTGCTGGGTCTTGATTGCCTTCAGCTCAAAATAGTCCGTATACCAAAGTGGCACATTTTGGGGAAATGCCTTCTGAAACCCTTTACCCATCAAGACTGTGGGAGATTTATCTCATCTTAATAGTTGTTTTATATAACAATATATTGATTTGTTGTCAAATTTGCTACATATATTTTTGAGATTTGGGGTTTTTTTGGTTCATGGTTTAGTTTTAAAATAATGCCTATAAGTATATAAGTATATAAATAAAAGGTTTAATAATTAATTATATTATAATATGAACTTGTTCATGTGAGTGGGCAATTGCAGAATAGAATAGGACATTTTGATGGTAAAATCATTAACATATCATCAAATTTACAAATGTATATGCTACTCTGAAATTGGTTAAATTGTAAGCTCTTTTAGTGGTTTTAAGTCATTCATTTCCCAGAATAGCATTTCCAAAACTGTTATATGTTGACTCCATATAGTTTGCAAAGTGTGAGCAACCTTAATAGGCCTATAGAGACTTTTATTTATATTTTCTTTCCTTATTTATTCATTTATTTTTAGTTTTCCCTGAGAAAATAATTAGCAGCTCAAGTTTAAATGACCATTAAAGTGTTTCATATTATATTTCACTAAACTTGTCTAATGTTAGAAAATGAGCACTTTTACTGTTTCTTTATGAATGTCTTCAACTTTTAGGAGTGAACACGTCTGCAATTTGAAAAAAATTTATAATGGATTTCTTTTTCTTAGAGAAAGAGAAGGTTGGGCGGGGTGTGGAAGAGAAACATTGATTTGTTGTTCCACTCATTTATACATTAATTGGTTGCTTCTTGTATGTGCCCTGACTGGACGTTGAATCTGTAACCTTGGTGTACTGGGACAGAGCTCTCACTAGAGGAGCCACTCAGTCAGGGTGATACTTCTGCAATTTTATTTATTTATTTATTTATAAATTTTAATTGTTATTCAAGTACAGTTTTCTGTCATTTACTCCTGTCCCAGTCCACCCCCCAGTGCTCCCCACCTCTCTCCCTTTTCCACCCCCCTTAGCTTTTGTCCATGTGTCCTTTATACTTATTCCTATAATCCCCTCCCTTTTTCCCTGAAATTCCCTTCCTACTTCTGCAATTTTAAAATGAAGATTTGACCTTAAAAAAAAATTAAGACATGGATTGAATGAATCAGTGGTTCAACTCTGAGAAGAAGAAAAATAGTGTCCTTTATTTATCTTTCTTATACATCCTCTGTTATGAAGAAAGTACTGGGAATTAGTAGACGTCTCCTTAGAACCCTTATAGAATTAATATAACTCTTAACAGGTCAAAACAACTAACGATCTACCAAAAGGTATTTATTGAACACTGCTTTAGGTTCAGGCCTGCCACAGGTGCTAGGAAATATAAGGAAAGTGAGTCAGTGGCCTTTTTAGATAGAGCAGAATGGGGAAGAGAACAGTGAGAAATCGAACTGCAGGTTGCTGAACCAGATTAAAATGGTCTTTTATAACCTGCTAAATATTATGGAATTTTTCCCACAGCAATTGGCTGCCTTCAAGTATTCGTTTTCTTTTCTTTTGGCCATGCCATAAGTCAGTGGGCATCTGTAAACGCACAGGTATGTATGGGACTACTTTTGCCATATTTGCAATACCATGAGTCTAATTAAATAGCACAATGTTGTCCTTTCTCTTTGAATAAAAAAAAAATGTGTTTTAGAAAGATGATTCAGGAGACAGTGTGGAAAATGGACTGCATGGAGGAAGTATGGATGGAGGTGGCCACTGGGAGACTGATTGAACAATCCAGGTGAGACACGATGAAGGTCTAATGTCGCAAGACGCCATGCTAAGCACTGCAGGGAACACGGAGCCGAACTAGACATGGCCCCTGCGTGAAGGATGAATGAATGAAAATGCCATGCTTGTTTACCCTAACATGGTACCTCTGGAGATGGTGATGTAGAAAGGTATGAATAAAAGACTTTCATTAAAATCCTGCTGAAGGTCAAAATTACAGAAAGCAATAATTCTTGTTTGATCTTTTCAATTTGACTCTGTTGTCTCCCATGTCTTTATGTAATTAATTTACACACCCAGCTGTTTGTGTTTTGACCAGGCATGAAATACAAGGCAACAGGAACTAAGCAGTCAGCAGTTGCCTGGACTTGTTAGCGGATATGATCTCAGTAACTAAGGACTTGCTGACTCGGCGACAAGAGAAAAACAAAAATCTCCCCTCTCCGTTCTCTGGCCAGCCCAGCTGTTACAAGACTGTCAGAGTCCAAAGTGATGGGGACCTCTTTCTACCACCCAGCTTGCTCATTTGCTGTGTCATGGTGAGGCAGGACCAAAGTCTCATACTAAACGTGAATCAATGAGCCGAGTAAATCATTTCCAGGGCTTGGTATCCGGGCCAGGTGGCAAAAAGACCAGACCTCCTTCCCTTGCCCAAGGCTCCATTACTCACCTGGGCTCTGGTGGGGCTCCAGCACGGGTCCTGGAGCCCAAACAAGAGCTACTGCAGTGCTCTCCCTCACCTCTGCTGAGGAAAAGGAACACCCAGCCCAGAGACTCTGCCGGGGGTAGAGAAGAATGGGATTCAGAGTCAGATATGGTTGAATATGACCATTGTCAAGGCAGTGTGACCACCTGCAAGTCAGTTAACCTCTTCCAGATGCAGGTTTCTCGCCAGTGAAGTAGTGGTTATGGACTTGACCGCACATATCTACGCGAAAAAATGTACGTGTAACACCTGCCACCCTCTCGCTCTTGCTGGTGAGAATGTAAAATGGTGCCACCTCTTTGGAAAACGGTTTGGCAGTTTCTTTAAAAGTTAAACATAAATTTACCATACAGCCCAGCAATTCTACTCCTAGGCAGCCACCCAAGAGAAATAAAAACATATGTTCACACAAAGACTTGTAAGACTTGTGTGTGGATGTTCCTAGCAACAGCCTTCTTGCGCAAACCACAAAAACATTATGCTAAGCAAAAGAAGCCAGAGCAAAAAAAAAGTCACATATTGTGTAAGTCAGTTTACATGAGGAAAAGCAAATCCAGAAGCTAAATCTTAAAGTAGGTTACAGCTGCCTAGGGCTGGGGGAGGCTGGGGGAGAGTGACTTCAAATGGGCCTGAGGGATCTTTCGGGGGTGATAGAAATGTTCTAAATTGGATTGTGGCTATGGATGCATAACTCTGTAAACTTACTAACAGTCATTGACTATAAACTCAAACTGGTAGAAGTTTATGGTATATAAATTATAAGTCAATAAGCTGTTTCTAAAAACCTACCAGGCATGTAGTAGATACTCAATACGACAGTGAATCACCAACATTTAATCAGCATTTATTGGTGAGTGACTTTGGACACATAACATGACTTAGCTCAACTTCACATTTTTAAAATGATTTTATTTATTTATTTTTAGAGCGCGGGGAAGGGAAGGAGGAAGAGAGAAAGAGAAACATCAATGTGAGACAGAAACGCCAATAGTTGCCTCTCATGTGTGCCCCAATGGGGACCAAACCCGTTGCCCAGGCATGTGCCCTGATCAGGAATAGGAATAGAACGGGCAACCCTTTGCTCTGCAGAATGATGCCCAACCCACTGAGCCCCACCGGTCAGAGCATCAGCGTAACTCCAATTTCTAAGGCACATTTCTAAATATCACCAACTTCCATTTTCAAATACCTTTTTCCATATCCACTTACCATGTGTGCAATTATCAACTGAATATCTTTCTTTAAACGAAATTACTTAAAAAACTTACCTAAGTTTATGGAAATATAAAACCTTGTATCATTATGGTAAATGGAAAACGAGTATCATTTGTTATGAATAAAATACACTGTGAATATAAACACGAGAAGAGCCGAATGATCCTAGTTTGTGAGCAAACGGTTTTTCCTAAAGCAGTCTTGCTCTGTCTGCTTGAAAAAAGAGGCTGAAAATGTTAGAGAAGAGGGTGAGGGGGGGACAAGTAGAGGTGCAGGGAGACTCGGCTTGGGGTGGTGATCACAACACAACATATAGATGACGTATTACAGAACTGTCCATGCCCTGTCCACTGTGGCTTGGTCGGTTGGAATGTCATCCTGTGGACGAAGAATTGAAGGTTTGGTTCACGGTCAGGTACATACCTAGGGTGTGGGTTCCATCCTCGGTCCGGACGTGTATGGGAGGCAACCCATCAATGCTTCTCTCTCTCTCCCTTCCTCTCTAAAAGCAATGAAAAAATGTCCTCAGGTGAGGATAAAGAAAGAAAAAAGAATTGTACATCTGCAAGCTACAATTTTATTACAATTTCTATACAATTTTATTAACCACTGTTACCCCAATTCAACAAAAACAATTTTTTAAAAATGTTAGAGCAATGACATAAGCATTTCTCTTTGATGAATCAGACCCAGAGATTGGAATTCCAGACTGATTCCAGACTGAGAGCAAAGGTGGGGGCATGGACCATCTATGCAGAGTTGAAAACCATTGAGGTCAGACAACTTCCCAGGGCTTGTCAGGAGGCAGCTGAGCCTGCTCCTGCTCCTTTATCATTAGGCCCCTGCAAGTTCATAAAAGGAGAGCCCTGGGGAACGGCTGGGAAATCATCAGGCCTGGTCAGGTGTGAGGTAGTGTGCCTTGGCCTGGGGCAGTGAGAGGCCTGAGAGAATCACTCACAGGGACCACGCACAGTGAGGAAGGAGATGGGTCTCTCCTCCTCAGCGGAGGTTGGCATCCATCCATCTCTAGTCCTAGAGCTGCTGCCCCAGCATGGGATGTGGAGACAGAGGCCTCGGAGGCGCCCGGGTGCGCCCCTAGTGGAGGTCCCTGGAATGGAAGCCTCGGGACCCGAAGGTAAGGGAGCCAAGAGGGTGCCCCGAAAGACTGGGGCTCACACCACTATGAGAACCGAATTTGGATGCCTGCAGCCAGGGGCAGAGGCAACGCAGCCCTGAGAGGTTCGGCCATCCCTTGGAAAGAAACATTTTCTCCCTCTCCCTTCTTTCCCAAAATAATGGGAAAAGAGATTCAGTTGAGCATACCAGAGGGAAATAAGTAAACGTTTCATGCTTGCCCTCCACTTGATTCAGACTGTTTAAAACTGGGTAGAGAAGGATTAAAGCCACTTAAAAAGACCTCACTTTCACACTCTGCTATTCAACTAATGCTTATACGGAAACATCTAAATTATCTGTGAACCTCCTACAGTTTTGGGAGGTGAAGATTCAGCTGCCTTCAGCCCCCACCCTCCAACCCCGGGCTGCCAACATGTGCTACAATGATAATTGAGTTACCGCTCCTCTCGGTCTCCATAAACTTGGGTCTTTTCCGAGTGATGGGCATCAGGGCAAAATTTAGTAACGCTACATGCCTTGACAAAAGGACCATTTCTCTCACTTGCTCTGTTTTTCTTGTCCCTTACTGATTTCTCTGTTCTTGCCTTTCCTTGGTCAGCGAGGGTGAATTGTGTCTACCACCCCCTACTGGGCTGAGTGAGAAACCAGGGCTTGAGTTTCCCAACGCACCACGGGAGGGAAAATGTTGGGGTACAGAAACTCTTGACCTTAATGGCCAGGGTTTGAGTTCAGATTCTGCCTCTTGGTATCTATGTGGCCTTGGCCAAGTCCTTGAACTTGTTGAACAATACTTCTTTATCTGTTAAATGGGATGAATTATAATACCTGCCGCCCAGGTTGTTGTGAAGCTCAAATGAGGTGACATGAGATTACACACCATACAATTCTGTAAATATGTTACTTTTTATTATTGTGGTGGTGGTTTTTAAAGGTGCACCTTTAAAAATAATTTGTCCCCCTGGCTGGTGTGGCTCATTGGATTGAGCGCAGGCCTGTGAACCAAAGGGTGGCAGGTTCAATCCCCCGATTGGGGCACATGCCTGGGTCACAAGCCAGGTTCCCAGCAGGGGGCATGCAAGAGGCAACCACACATTGATATTTCCCTCTCTCTTTCTCCCTCCCTTCCCCTCAGTGTAAAAGTAAATAAAATCTTTAAAATAAATAAACATTTTTTAAAAAAGTAATTTGTCCAACTGAGGCATGTATGTATGCTTCAACATCTCTCAGAAACACAAAATTAAAAGAATAATTTGTAGAAACATACACAATGTAATTCAATGTAGAGTTTATTTTCCCAGCTTTATTGAAATATAGTTGACATATAACATTGTGTAAGTTTAAGGTATAGATTGTGACAATTTGATACACATATCTTGTGAAATATATATACTTCTACAGTAGGGTTAGTTAACACCTCCTTCACCTTGGAATTACCATTTCTTTGTTGTGGTGAGTGAGAACATTTACGATCTACTCTTTTACATAACAACACAGCACTGTTAACTGTAGTCACCTGTGTGGTGTGTGGTACAGGAGACCCAGAGCTGGATTTCTGTGCTTTTTGACAAACGTCTCACTTCCCCCACGCCCAGCCCCTGGAAACCACCGCTCTACTCCCTGTTTCTGAGTTGGCTTTTTCAGAAGTGAGATCATCCAGTATTTGTCCTCACCTGTCTGACTTCATCTGCTTCAAGTTCTACTCATTCTTTTGAAGCAGGATTTCCTCCTCTTTCATGGCTGAATACTATTCATACATAGATCACATTTTCTGGATCTGTTTATCTGACACTTCGGTTGTTCCCATGTCTTGGCTATTGTGAATATGCTACAATGAATATGGGGGTGAAGATACCTCTTTGAGACAGAGATTTCATTTCCTTAGATATATACCCCAAAGCGGAATTGCTGGACCCTATGATTGTTCCATTTTTAACTCTTTAAGGAAACTCCACACTGTTTTCCACAGTGGCTGCACCAGTTTACATTCCCAGCCATAGGGTATCAGGATGCTCTTTTCTCCACAGCCTCGTTGACACCTCTTATCTTTTGTCCTTTTGATAGCAGCCTTTCTAATAGATGTGAGGTGACATCTCATTGAGGTTTTGATTTGCATTTTCCTGTTGACTAGTGATGTTGAGCATCTTTTCATGGACCTATTGGCCTTTTGTGTGTCTTCTTTGGAAAACATTGTGAATTTTAAAACACACGAAACAATGCTCTATGTTGCTCATGAATATATATATATATACGCATGTAGGAAAAGTACTTCAAATGTGTAGGAAAGTACATTAAATTTATTCCACTGGATGCTCCGGGGAAAAGGGGGCCACAGGACTAATGAAGGGTGCGTGGGCACTTCTGGTGGAGCCATAGGATTTAATTTCTTTGAAAGAAGACAGAGAAAGAAATATTCAAAGCAAATATAACAACTTATAACAATTGTTCCATCTGGGTGGTAGGCACATGAATGTTTACTGTGCTATCCTCAATGCTTTTCTCTTTTGAAAAAAAATTCATTTTTAAAAAATTTTTTAGTTCTTAAAAATTTTTAATTTTTCAACTACAGCTGTCATTCAATATTATTTTATATTTGTTTCAGGTGTACAGCAGAGTGTTTAGACAGTCATACAATTTACAAAATGTTCCCCCTGATATTTCAAGCACCCACCTGGCACCCTACATAGTTATTATTATATTATTTTTTAAAGACTTTATTTATTTATTTATTTTTAGAGAGATAGACAGAGAGGGAGAGAAACATCAATGTGTGGTTGCCTCTCTCGCGCCCCTGCACTGCGGACCTGGCCCACAACCCAGGCGTGTGTCCTGACTGGGGATCAGGGCTGGCGCTCAATGTACTGAGCCACACCAGCCAGGGCTCTGTTACTATATTACTGACTATACTTTTTGTACTGTATTTGACATCCCTGTGACTGTTTTGTAACTACCAACTGTACGTCTCAATCCCTTCACTTTGTTCACCCAGCTCCACAGCTCCCTCCCATCTGGCACCCATCAGTTTTTTCTGTGTATTTATGAGTCTGTTTCTGTTTTCTTTGTTTATTTTGTTATTTAGATTCTACATGGTGTTTGCCCTTCTTTCTCTGTCTGACTTATTTCACTTAGCATAGTACCATCTGGGCCTTTTCATGTAGTCACAAATGATAACATTTCATTCTTTTTTATGGCCAAGTAACATTCCATCGTGTATATGTACTGCCTCTTCTTTATCCAATTTTCTATCCATTGGCACTTAGGTTGCTTCCATATCTTCGCTATTGTAAATAATGTTGCAATGAACATAATGGCACAGATATCTTTTCAAATTAGTGTTTTGATTTCTCTGTATAAATATCTAAAAGTGGAATTGCTGGGTCATATGGTAGTTCTATTTTCACTTTTTTGAGGAAACTCCATACTGTTTTCCACAGTGACTGTGCCAATTTGCAATCCCACCTACAGTGCACAAGGGT
Organism: Carollia perspicillata; assembly: GCA_004027735.1. Lineage (NCBI taxonomy): Eukaryota > Metazoa > Chordata > Mammalia > Chiroptera > Phyllostomidae > Carollia > Carollia perspicillata. The sequence goes on from PVKM010003045.1 coordinate 54,511, forward strand.
TCGCTTTTCCACATCCTCCCCAACACTTGTTTGTTGATTTATTGTTTTCCATTCTGACAAGTGTGAGGCAAATCTCATTGCAGTTTTAATTGGCATTTCTCTGATGATTAGTGACATTGAGCATCTTTTCATATATCTATTGGCCATCTGCATGTCCTCTTTTGTGAAATGTCTATTCAGGTCTTTTACCCATTTTAAAATTGGATTGCTTGTTTATTTTAGTGTTAAGTTGTATGCGTTTCTTATAAGATTTGGACAGTAACTCCTTATCAGATGTGTCATTTGCGAATATTTTCTCCCAGTTGAAAAAAAATTCTTAAAAATGTGTTTTAGCTCAATATTCATAATCTGGAGAAAACAGAAAAGGATAAAGGCAACGACAACAACAAACCCTAACTAAAATAACTGCTATCAACACTGATTGGCGTAAGTTCTGCCCATCTATTTCATGCACTTACAGACACAAATGCAGGTAAACACAGCTGGGTCATTTTGTTTTGTGAAACCTAAGGCGCCTGCTGGCAGCTGGGTTGGATTGCTCTGGGCCCAGGTGTCAACAGTGGGTCTTATACAAATAAAACCATTTCCACCACTCTTTTCTTATTGAGGTTTCTGGTTTATAAAATTGCCCTTTACAAAAGCTCTGTTGTGTAGAGTGTAAATATTTAATTTAATCCACATCCACTCAAGCCTGTCTGGTGTTTGTTTTTCATTTATATTTCATTGTGTGACCTAATGCCCAATTCATCTGCCTATTCACTCCATTAAGTTTAGGGGGGCGGGAAAGCAAAATCCTTTTTTGGTGTTGTAGTTATACCAAATGTTTAGGTGCTTAACTAAATTTTTCTATCAACTTGGTTTAAAATTAATTTTATATGTTTTCTGCATCTCAGGAATCAATAAGAATATATTTTTTTCTCTCCAGTCTTTCACTTTTCAACCACCTACTACTTTCAGTTTGGGTTCAAATTCAGGAGTTGGTTAAGGTTAAGATTTCAATATTCAACCAGTTAAGAAATCTGGATTTGGCCTCTAGTATCTGGAAAAGCCAACCAAAAGTCTAAAATTGCTGAGCCCATGCTCTGGCTGGTGTGGCTCAGTGGATTGGAGCACCGTGCCCTAGACTGTAGAGTCATGTGTGCCATCCACAGTCAGGGCACATACCCAAGTTGCTGGTTTGATTCTCAGTGGGGGCATGTACAAGAAGGCAATCAATTGGTATTCTCTCTCACATTAATATTTCTCTCTATCTCTCTCTCCCTCCCTCCCTTTCTCTAAAAACCAGTGAAAAAGTGTCCTCAACAAGAATAAAGTAAAAGATAAAATAAAATCACACTGTCTAGTATAGTAGCCACCGGCTGGCTACCTATGGATAAATTTAAATGTATTAAACTAAACAAAATTTACAATTTAGTCCCTTGCTCCCACTAGGCACATTTCCAAGGAACCCGTGGTGACCTGTGGCTTCTGCGTGGGACAGCACAGATATAGAACTCAGCCATATCTCTGAAAGAGCTGTTGATAGTGCTGGCCTGGAATCACATGGCAGGAGCCATGGTCATTTCCTTCACTTGCCAGATTTTCCACTGTCATCTTCCAAACTTTGAAAACCTTCTGCAGGTGCCAGTCTGGATGAGAAAACTGTGAGTAATATGTGAATGTGGAAGACAAAGCTGGTGAGAGCCCTCTCCATTCTTCCCTGGAGACAGCTATTCCTGCTATGCATCTTGGGCTTCTGTCCTGGCCAACATCTTTGGGCCCTTATAAGATTTTCATCCAGCAGCGACGACCTCCCCAAGACAACATGCCTCTCACAAAGGATCTCCTTCAACCCTCTCCAGAAGAGGCAACACAAGAAGAAATGCTTGGTGCAGAGACCCAATTCCTACTTCATGGATGTGAAATGCCCAGGATGCTATAAAATCACCACTGTCTTTAGCCATGCACAAATGGTAGTTTTGTATGTTGGCTGCTCCACTGTCCTCTGTCAGCCTACAGGAGGAAAAGCAAGGCTTACAGAAGGATGGTCCTTCAGAAGGAAGCAGCACTAAAAGTACCTTGAATCAAGATGAGTGGGGAACCATCCCAATAAACATATTTTGGATTAAAAAATATATATATATTTTTTCAGATAAAGCTCTTACCAAGAGTCAGAAGTAGATTCACCCCTCCAAGGCTCCTTGTTATTTTATTTGTGGAAGAGTTTAAAAGGATATGAAGCAAATTTAATAGGCAATCTACTTTCATTCTTAGACAAACTTTTAGTCACTGCATCCATCTATTCTCTTTTTGGAAACCAGACCAGTAGATGCAGAGTATGGAGAAAGTGGCCAAGGCGTATTCAATGACTCCAAAAAGTCAATAAGTGGTCACAACTCAGAAGGCCTCAGATCTTTGCAGAGGACATGCTCTACCAGCAGATAGGGTGACAAGATAAGTTAATATCTGGTAATCTTTGAATAAAGGAAAAGTAGTTAGCAAATCAAATTCCTGATGAGTCTCTCTTTCCAAAAATTTATGAGGAGATTTTTCTGACAATTCTCTCTGGTGTTTGTGATCTCACCTAGTGCACCATTATTTAATTTTTCTTTTTTTAAAAATATATTTTATTTATTATACTATTAGAGTTGTCCCACTTCCCCCTCCTTTATTCCCCTCTGCCCTGCACACTGCCTCCCACCTGTGGGGGTGCTCCATCCGCAGATCCCCCCTATCTGCCATGGATGAGAATAAGTCTACCAAGACATGATCTGCTTGGGGAGGAAAGGTAGCTGATCTCTCAAAGGAGAAGGACCAGGAGCCTGTTCCTCAATGGGCTTTTACTGGGTTCAATTTGCACAGGAATACAGGTAAAGCTCATCAATTATTGTCAAGAAGTAATGATCAAACAATAGATAATGTTCAAAGAACTATGAGGGCTTATTCTGAGTCAGGGTCAGTTAGCTAAAGGGCCATAAAACTTTGGGGAAACAAACTCACTTAAAGCTTGGACCCTTATCATTTAAATTGAGGTTATTAGCAAAGCAGGTTTCACAAGACTTTGTGCATTCTTTCTTAGGCATGATCGCCCTGGGCAACCCACCCTTTCCAGCACAGGGCTGTACCCACCTCCAGCATTGTTTCAGGTTTAAGGCATAGTCTCAGGCTTATGTCAGGCAAGGAAAGTAAGGCAGCCAAGAGATTAGGAGACTTCTTGCAGACAGAATGAGGGCTCAGGCTATGTCAAAGCCCAGAGGCGAGGGTCCATCACCCCCTTTTTCTATAGCCCCCCAAGTCCTTCCCTGAGGGCCCCTTCATAACCATGCCTGTCTTAGGTTGTCCCTCCCTTGAGGAATCTCACCTGTCATTGCCTAACCAGTCATCTGCCAGGGGCCAAGGAGGGTGAAGTAAAAGGGGGCAGAGGCAGCACCCCTACCAGGAAGATAAACTTTGTCTCCTTTGTGGCTTATGGTCCCAAGGTCAATTTACTCAGCCTTAGCCATGGGGGGTTACAGTTTCTGAAACCAGGCAGGGCGGTTCCCAACACCCACCTGCCTTTCCCCACTTTAGTTCATGTCCATGGGTTGTACATATAAGTTCTTTGGCTTCTCCATTTCCTACACTATTCTTAACTTCCCCCTGTCTATTCCATTATTTAATTTTTCACTGGGTTTATTCTCCCTCTGCATTTTTCCATTTGGCTTTTATGGAAGTGTGCTCTACAGTTATTTTAGAATGAGTCAATATACCATTTGAACTTTAAATCACCAGATTTTATTAGAACACCTATAAAGTATTCATTATTCAACAAATAAAAGTATGTCCTTTGCAATAATTGCCTTGGAGCATGTATAAAGTTAAAAACACTCAGAAAGTTATTTAAAACTATAAAAGCCTTCAGCCAATGACATACTTTAGGCATCAAGCCACTTTAAATCATTTTAAAGCAGATTTCACAAAATTCTCTCTCATGGAGAGGACAGCTGACGAATGATAGATGTTGGTCCAGACTCTGAAGGAAGGCAAGCTAGAGGCTTCACCAAGACAAAGTGGGAGGAAGTTATGTACACAAGCGTCCTCCACAGGGAGCCTTTGTTGTCTTCAGTACCCCCTTTCCCAGGTGGATTTGGGGCCTGTAAGTTGATGTGCCCTACCAGGTCTCACACTGCCGCAGGTGGGGAGGTGGTCTCTAAGGCAACCGAGTCTCAAACCACTTAGGTCTTTAATAGGCATGGTCAACACTTACAATTTCCCTTAAAAACAAATGACATTTTGTTCAGATCTCCAAGATGAGTTCAGCCTCCTACTGTTGGATTATTGGAAGCAAAGGAAATGAATTTGATGAGTTTTCATTTAATTCTGTCTTTCCCCGAGTGCCAGGCAAGGATGAGCACTGTGTGTTACGTTGTCTCCACTGCCTTCGCTTCAGCTCCCTGGAGGCTAATCCTCACTTCCCCGCTCCCAGCCTTTGCCTCTTAGCAGTAGCAGTAATTAGCTTGGAAAGAGGATCTGAGGTTTTCATCAGCCACAGAGTTACTAGTGACAAGTAGTCCCACGTGCTGTTGAGTATGATATTTAGGCAATGCTCAGATCACCTATGTACTGTATAGCCACATACTTACAGAAAAGCATTTTCCTAGGCTCTGCCTAAGACCCAGATAGCTTGAACCTTTGGAGAGAGGTGCTAGGAATCTGCATTCCAACAAGTTCTTGTCCACGATTCTTAAGCTAAAATTTAAGATGGAATGGATAGCGGATAAAAAGGTTTTCTATGCTTTTTATTATGAAGAATAAGATGAGTCAGAAATTCAGCTAAATCTCTGAACCAGAACAAAAAAAAATTAATTGAAAAAAAAACTGGCAAAAAGAAGTAAATGAATTCGAAAGCTTAAGTACTTCTGTGGGGCCAGTGCCAGCAAGCCCAGTGTTCATACGTTCCTCATTTCCAGAGATTGTTCCCCTCGTAGGTGTCCTTTCCTCCTGGTTGAGACCATCTGCAAGTGTTCATCTTCGCTTTTTCTATCTCTCATTTGTATTTGGAAAATGAAAAATAGACATTTCTGTCCTATGTGCCACATAAAGTTTTTGTAAAGATGGATCAAATGAGAATGATATCTGTAAAAGCAGTTTGCAAACTAGAAAGTACTTTACCAACATTCCTGGGTCCAGAGAATAGGGAATTGTATTATTCTTTGACTAATCTTTGTCATTTCAAAAACTCAGTTACTAATTCAATTTTCTCTTCTATAAATTAGGACCATGTCTTTGAACCATGACTGAACTATATTACGGTACAATCAATTTATTGGTTGTTCGTCTTTGCAATGGAATTAACCATGGCAATTTAGACGATTATCAAGACATTTAGAAGGGTTTCTTCCTAAATGTAGATACCTCATTCCTCTCATGATTCTTCATATTGTTTCTTTTCATTTTTTTAAAATGTTTTATTTACTGATTTTTTTTTTAGACACAGAGCAAAGAAGAGAGAGAAGTAGAGGGAGGGAGAGAGAGGGAGACAGAGGGAGACAGAGAGAGAGAGAGAGAAATATTGATTTGTTGTTCCACTTATTTATCAATTCCTTGGTTAATTCTTGTATTTGCCCTGACTGGGGATTGAACCCACAAGCTTGGCATATCAAGATGATGCTCTAACCACCTGAGCTACCCAGACAGATATCTTTTCATTTTTGCTATTTGTTTTGAATTACCTATTTCAGGTTTTAAATAAGTAACACATTTGCAAGAACAAAAAGTATAAAAAGCTATAATATAAAAAGTCTCTTTGCTTCTCCATCACCCATTTCCCACCTACTTTTTATAAGTAATCACCCTCACTGAGTTCTTGTGTATACTTCCAGAGATGATTTTTCTGTACACACAAGCAGATATAAGTATATATTATCATTCCTTCT
>PVKM010003046.1:0-54838 GCA_004027735.1 Carollia perspicillata
TGAAATGAAAGGGAGGTGGGGAGGGCTGGGGGTGAGCTGGGATGGGAGTAAAAGGCAGAAAACTGTACTTGAACAACAATTAAAATAAAAAAAAGAAGAAAATGTTTTAATTTTGTATAACAGCATTTCGCAAATTATTTGACCATAGAGTTCCTCCAAACCCCCATTTTTTAAAAATGAAATATCTATTAAAATCCTGTTCTGTAAGATACACTATGGGAAATGTTGGTCTGGATTATTTTCCCTAATTATTTCGTTTTCCTTTTCTTTCATTATCTCACTAATGTCTTAGGCTAAACATATCAGTACAAGCTATCTGGTAATTTTGTCTTTGAAGGGCATATATTTTAACTAATATATATATAACATTATAACATAATTATATACAATATAATGATATTTATAGTTATTAATTATCAAATATATAATTTAAAGTATAATATAGAAGTTATAATTATGTATAATTACATACATATGCATATGTATATATAGCAAAAAGGACAATTGTTAGGAAGGGGTGTGTGAATAGTCCCCTGAGGTTCCCTGCCTGGCTGTGAGAGCTCCCGGCATCTCTCTGTGAGCAGTTTGGTGTCTTATGCTCTGATGTCCTCTTATCTGTTAGGAACTAAAATAAACATTTTAGAACTACAAATAAGCATCAGACCTCTGTGATGCTGGTCACTTCCAGGGCGCTGTTTCTTTCAGTATCACGTGTACACCTCATGGTGAGATAGGTTTAAATGGCACATGGACAGACAGGAAACATTTTCCAGTTATGTATTTAATTTAAGGCAGTTTAGAAAAATTATAGTCACATTCTAAAAAATATCTCATGAATATTAATGTTAAGGAAGTACTTACGTTTGAAAAAGTTGATTTAAAGACAAATACCAAGTAAATGATGCAAAAAGAAATTCCGGAAGAGGTGTATAAATGACTAAAGCTTGGGGATCAATGCCAGGGGAATCAGCCAAGACCTAAATTCTTTCAGAAACACCATAGCCCCTGTGTTTGAGAACCATCACGGTATAATGGGAAGGTTGCTGGGTTTAGATTGAGGAGGTTATGTGGAAACAAGGATACCGAGGCACGGTTCCTGCTGCCAAAAGGCTCATGAGTTTTGCAAGATTTTGCTTCCTAAGGCACCACTTCAGTTTGATGCCCAAAGAATTGGAAGCCTCACATGTAATCCACACCTGTACATGTCACATAGGTGAGTTACTCTCAATGAACAACTCAGCTCTGAGTTTCTTGTCTTTTGGACGAATAAAAATAGTACATTTAGACTACAATGCTGAGATAAGTGACTCACATTTGCCCTTTTAAAATTAGTGCTCAATTAATACCACCAGATCTTTTGCCTTCTGTAAGTTATGAATTTTAAATAGGCCATTACAATACTTTTTCTGTTTTCTGTTAAATCATTGTTTTTCCACGCAGGGGGATATTTTTTCTACCTAAGGGACACTGGGTTATGTATAGACACATTTTTGGTAGTTACAACTGTGGGAACATCCAGTGGGTAAAGGCCAAGGATGTTTCGAAAATACCCACAGTGCCCTGGACAGCCCCCAACAACAAAGAAATTCCTGGTTCAAAATGTCAATAGTGCCGAGGGTGAGAAACCTCGTGTTCAACTGACTTGGAAAGGAAGAACTGGGCATAATGATCGCTGAGCTCAGTCACACAGGCTCATTGGACATATCCGAACAAAATTTTTATGCTTCGAACATATTATCTTCCTTCAGAGAACAAGTAATGATAACACAGTAAGGTATCTGTGGCAAGCTGAATAATGGACTCCCCCAAATGTCCATGTCCTAATCCCCAGAACCTGTGAATATATTATTTTCTATGGTAAAATGAACTTCGCAGATGTGATTGGGTTAAGGATCTCAAGACGGGGAGATGACCCTGCACTATCTGGGTGTGCCCAAGCTAATCACAAGAGTACACAGAGAAAGGCGGGAGGGTCGGAGTCAGAAAGGGAGACGAGGCGGTGAAAACAGGGGGGAGTGCTGTGTTTTGGAAGTGGAGGCAGAGGCCATGAACTAAGGAATGCAGGCAGCTTCAAGAGGATGGAAAAAGCAAGGAAATGGATTTTGCCCTGGAGCCTTCAGAGGGAGGGTCGTCCTGCTGACAATTCAATTTCAGCCCAGTAAGGCTTCTGTAGACTTCTGACCTCCAAAACTCTAAGATATTAAATTTGTGTTGTTTTATGCAACCAAGTTTGTGGTGAGTTGTTACAGCACAATAGGAAACAACTACGCTATCCCTTGGCACAATTTGAGAGTGGATATGTATTTCCACATATAGCATACATAGATTTTAGGACATAAAATCCAGTTAAACCTGTAGGCATTTGGAACATTTTTCCCCCTAGGGTATAAAACAATGCTTCGTGGTTTTGCGAACACATTGATGATCATGCTGGTGGAGAAATGCTGGGGGGTTTAACAGCTGGTTGACACAAAATCTCACCTAAGCTAAGTGTCTCTGTGCTGCCTTCTGTTACAGGCAGTTTATGAGTAAGATAATTCATCAAGTGTGCTGGAAGGTGCAGAATACAAGGAACGGCCATGACAGTGGCCATACAGTTATTTTGTTAAAATTTCCAAATTACAAACATTTGTTATGTTCTCACTGAAGCGTTCTCATTAAATTTTAGCAACCATATTAAATTAGTTGTTATTATAAGATTATTATGAATTTCTCACCAAAGCCTCACTGCAATGCTATTTTCTGCTGAACCCGGAATAAAGATGGTATGAGGTATTTTGTGGTCTATATCAAGTATGCGTGTAAGTAGCCAGATGGCATCCAGAGTGCAGCATGGAGTCTAACAACTGTCAACCCCTAGCACACGTATTTGTTGTTGTGCCTGTGTGCACAGCTGCAGCCTCCTGCCCAGGTACAGCTCCCCACACCCAGTCTACCACATGGGGTGCAATTCCTTCACTGTTCTCACTTTGTGAAAAGTGAACGTTTTGGAATCATGTTGTCCACAATGTGCACACAGACACACACACACGTACGAACAGATAAGGCAAACATTTGCCCAGCGCCCAGTAGCCCACAAATGCTTTTTACCTCCATTGTCCTACAATTCTTAGCACATTGTTATTATCAATATTTTACAGATTATAAAATGGGGACTAAAAGAGTCTAATGTCAAAAAGGGCAGTGGAGGCAGGTGGGACTCAAATTTTATTTCTCTGACTTGGCAATTACTGATCAGCCTGCTGTGAGGTGGCTCCATTGCATTTGGACTTTCAGAGAGGGACACAGAGCTTGGCCAACGTCATTGTGGTGATCACATCGAGCACTCATGGCGGGAGCACCCCACGATGTGGCCCTGTCCTGTAGCCTGTAACATTCTACTCTCAAGACTGTTTCTCTGCCTCACCCTTGGGAGCTCTTTTCTTGAACCTTCACTGCTCTCCGTTGGCTCGGGAAAGGAAGGCGTTTTTCTGGCGTCTGACTTTAGTACAGTCCTCTCCGCAGGACCCTCTGGTTCTTACTTATGGACCCTTTGCTGGATCTACAGTTTTTGAAATTTATTAAATAAACAAATGTGAAGTGAAATGAAAGATTAGCTACTTTCCATTGTTTTCTTCATGTTAATAGTTATAAAAAGCTTTATACTATTAAAATTGGGTGCAGGTCTTTGGCAAAATTTATTTTGCCTTGTCTGGGAGATTTTAGAATTAATTTAGGACCACATGATTGTGGTGGTAAAATTCTCAAACTTAGCTGCCTTTGGGGGATTTCTGTTCTAGCATTTGATGAAAAATAAGGATAATGTTAAGATACTTAGAAACAAATTATTTTATATAATACTGAAAGCAAAAAAGACAAAAATAAAACCCCTTGCCTAGTTGAAACGGTTGCCAAGCCCTGAGCTGAACACCTCACCTGAGTAAGGTAGCCCGACTATTGTATCCATACATTTTTTTTATCACAGCAAACTGCCATGGTGAATGAAACAACACTCTTATAAAGAACTATATTCTATTAATTGCAATGTTATAGACTTAAATAAACAAAATCAACAAGACCTGGCCATAGTCTTTAAGGATCCAGAAGTAAATTCTGTATGTTTGGATTGAAAGCAAAGTCTTTCACTCTATGTGGAAATTCACCAAAAAAAGAATTATGAATGGAAAACCAATATAGAATAAAGTTTTAAAAGACTCTAAAATACTATAACATAGAGAAAAGGGGAAGAAGATGTATATTGACGTAGGATATGGGATAGACAATGCAGGGAAGAGATATTTATTTCTTCACAAGACACAATTTTATTTGGCAAATTTTTTAATTCATGAAGAAACCCAAAAAGAAAGATTAGCAAGAATGAAAGGAAAAGCATGCTAATGTTATTACCCAGTAGAATGTGACTAAGTTAATATTATTTCATGATGATGTATGTAGAATAATGTTTAAAATAAAAGACTGAGTGTGTGGTATTTGGAAGATATTAATATTTTGGACACACCAAGGGTATGCAAATTCTTATTACTTCTCACCACTTTTGATGATGGTAAGACGGCATTGGGAACTATCTTTTTCCATCAGCTTTTAATGTTGTATTTTGCATTACTTGGCTTTTGTCTTATTGCCTGAGCTTTCAGTTTAGTTGATTGGCATCATTTTTTCCTCAGAGTCTTCAAAACATTAAGAGTAAATTTATTTATTCCTTAGAGTAAGGTACTAAACTAGCATATTAAAAATTTTTATAAGATAAATTTTTGTAAAGTACTTAGAAATATTTCTTAAATGAATAACATTATTTATTTGTAGGTATCACCAAAAATATGGGGAGAAAAGTATTACCTTTTATTCTCCTCTTCCAGCTGTAGTTATACCAACAAATAGGATAATAATCCAGCCTAAAAGTATTTCCATTTCTTTTAAGAGAGAGACCTTGAGGTTCACTTGAATTCTTGCACTACCTCCCTTCCCAGAGCCTTTTTAAATTTTGGCAACTTTTTGCAATTAGGTAATGGAAGTACAATTCCCTTCTAGAAAATTATTCTACAAGGTGCCAAATTCAGACTTTATAAAGAAAATATACTACTGTACCTTAAGAAATGACTCTATCATTAAAATGGCACTGACAAATTGCAAATAGAAATGGGAAATAGGTTATTGAGATTTGACAACACTCCATTTCAGCAGAAAAACAAGTTACTACTAGTTTGAACAGAATGACGAACTCTATATTATGCAGAATAGTAGCTAATCATTCAATAATGCTTTATGTCTATTGATCTATCTTTTCATAACATTTGGGCTCAAGTGCTTGTAGATGGTCCAACAGTACAGCAACCCTCCTACTTTAGGAAGGCAAGTGAGGAGGTGCATTTGAGTCTGAATCCGGACTCGATTTAGTAGCTTGGCACCTTTGGGTAATTTAGACAACCTCTCTAAAGCCTCATTTCTACAGATAGAAAATGGAATAATGACCTCTGCCTTTCAGGATTGTTTTTAGGATTATAGAGAATGTGCAATCTATAAAATGTCCAGCACAGTACCGAGCACCTTCTGGGTGCTTGGTACACAGTGATTAAACTTTGGAAGGCAGCCCTTCTTCCCAAGTTTAATCATACTCTAAGTGTGCTCCTGGTGACGGGTTTGGCTAGTGTCACCTGCTACTGACAGGTCTGAGTGAATGCAGGACACTGTATTACAGACTCGATGACAATGAGGTAGGTTCCCAGGGCCTGAACCCGTTTTACTGTTCTGAACAGTTTACTGAGTCAATTCACTTAAAAAAATTAGCTCGTTTCAGATCTTGGCTCCCAAACTTGGTTTCATAAAATGTTCAATTTTCAGCCTATAGTTTTGGTCTTGGAGAGACAGAGTCTCTACTAGCCCATATTCATAGCACTTGAGCTTGGCCGAGAGAATCTGCTGTTGTAAAAACAGAATGTTTGCAATATGACGATGTTGGCTTAAATATCTGGACTCTTTTTTAAAAATGTGAGCTTGTTCGAGGCAAAGTCAGAGTAAGTGGAAAGAATCATTTGACTGGAAGGATTCCTGAGGGTTCACTTGGAATCACTGAGTCACTGAAGCTCAGGCTAGAAGAAATCACGTGGTCCCATCCACCTGCTTCCCAGCAGGACCACCCACTCCCTTTCACAATCTAGGATTTATCCTGTCCCTCGAGAGTTGCTGAGGAGGGAGTTCTGGAGGTTTTAAACAATGATGAAGAATGCTTACATGTTGTGCCTAGTTATAGAAGTTCCCACATTTAAATAAAGCAAAAAAAAAAAAAAAAAAACAACCCTGAAAACAACCCCCAAAACCCAATTTCCTTTTTTAATGAATGGTCTATCAATCTTAGTATGTAAAATGAGTTGCAATTTATATTTTTTTCTCCTGTGATTTTATTCTCCTTTTTCCAACCAGGGGCCCCCCATTCACTTATTATTTATTTATTCATTCATTTGACCAATGTTTTATCAGTGCCAACAATGTGACAGGCACTGGACTGACTCAGTATGAGTTTGGTAAATATGGAAATGAGCAAAGGATAGACTTTGTCTTCTAGAATCCAGAGTTTTATGGGGAAGAAAGACTGTAGAAGAATAATTAAAATATAATAAACACCAAAATGGAGGTATGAAAAAGTTCTGTGAGAGTTCAAAGGAAAAAGCAAATAATAACTGTGCTGGTGTCTTTTCTCTCTGGACTTTTTCCTGGAAAAAGCATCTTTCATTCAGAAGATAACAATTCTCTGTTCTTCCTTTCTGCACTTAGAAGCATATTTCACAACACTTGATGTCAGAAAATTCTTTCTTCTGGAACATAAATCCCTTGTGCGGAAGCAAGAGCAGGAAGGGAACGTTGACTGAGTGGTAAACACAACACCATGAGGTAGTAATTATTTTTCTCATTATTCACCATTGGATTTCTGCTGGATATAGATGCTTAACAAATAGTGCTGAATGGTTGAAAGGGGGAAACAGATCATCAAAGAGGTTAAGTGACATGCCTGAGGTCACAAAGCTAGTAAGTTCTAATATGTTCTGTATTTTTCACACAACTCCAAGCCATTTAAACCACTTCCAGTGATTTTGGAGTCGGTGGAAATGAAGAATGTCAGATTGTATTTCTCTGTGTAAAAGGTCTTTTTACACTTGGCAAATTTAATAGCCTCTATTTCTATTCCAAATAAAGTTGTCACTAACTAGGTGAGAATCAATCCACTGCAGAGAAGTAGTAGAGCCCAATGGTGAAAAGAGCTGGCCCTGGAGTCCAACTCTCTGGGTTCAAATCCCAGCTCCTATGCTTGCTAACTACTAACAAATTTGAGTTCTTTTTTAATGCATAAAATGAGAATAACAATTACATTTCTCTCATAAGGCTGTTGTGTTGATGAAAGGAGACAATAATGTAATGCATTTAGTACAGATCCTGAATACAGAAGACCTTAATACTTGTGAGCAATTATTTGTGTCATCTCTGTCCCAATCTCAAGATATCCCTGAGAAGTGGTGAAAATCTCCTTAGTGACTTGTTTCAGAGACCCAACCAGGAAATTCTTCGGGTCGAACCCAAAGCACCACCTTATGCTGTAATCAAAGGTGGTTTCCTCTAGTCAGAGTTCTGAGGAAATAAATAGCAGCTGGTCTTTCATATTCTGGATGACTTTTATTACTCCAGCCACACTTCAGACTTTTTGTTTCTAGACTATTCTGCACTCCCAAGTCAGAAGCCCTATCTACATAAATCTTTTGTTTTCTCTCCCTCTAACCTTTCCATCTTCTTTGGACCCTTAAGGCCATTCATGTGAAAATGTTGCATATCACAAACAAAAAAGGTTTTTCTTAGAAAATAGAGTCTGCAATTGTTAACCTAATGTTCCTGGAAAATCTCAGCCAGGGATAGGTGAAGAAACAGTTTCTAATGGAGTAACTCAGGGATAAGCATTTCTCTGGATATTAAATATATACCTCAATCCATATTTATGTATCTTTAGCCACATTAGATGAATTTAATTAATCTAATTAAATGAATTAGATGAATTTAGTAATTCATCTTATGACTGTGCTGTCCCATTTTTCTTACTATCCCAAATAGAGATTCTGATTTGGCCACTGCCATGCCAGAAACAGACTGAACTTTTTCTGAAAACATAAACTGATTTGCAAAAAGAAGAGAACAATTCTGGAAAGGCCTGTGGAGATCATTCATCTCTCTCACTTGACAAGTGGGCAGGCACGACTTACACAGGTTGAGTGACTTGCTCAAGATCACGTACCAAGTCAGTGAAAGTGAAGGGTTCTGGTTTCCTTTTCGAGGCTCTTTATTTGATATCAAGAACTGCCCTTAATGTTGTTGATTTCAACAAACTAAGAGACTACTATTGACATATGAAATGAAATTGCCTAACAATGAATTGAAACTATGTTACAGAAAGGTAGAGACCTTCCATAACATATTGAGCAGACATAAATTTCCCATTTGGGGCGCATTAGAGAGAGCAGATAGTACAATAAGAAAATCTACAAGGAGAACGTAGGTGGGAAGGTCGCTCCCTGTCTCCTTTTTGTTGCTATTATACAAATGTCACCTCCCACGTGTCTAGCTTCCATCTGGATTGAGCACAGAAAAGGGAAGTTGGTAGTAATATTATTTCTCATTCTTAAACTGATCTCCCTTGGCTTTTACAATTACCTAATGACTGTTTTCAAACACGCCTTTGACTTAGAAGATTGCAACCTTGGCTCAGAAAGGAGCAGTCTTATTCCTCAGGCTATTTCCTTAAGCTCTGAAAGCTTTAGTGAAATAATGCTTTATTGTGTCACATATGGTGCTCATCTTGGCCGACTGCTAGAAGCTGCTGAGTTCTGCATCAGCAAGAAAGACCCATATGTGGCTCAAGTGAGTATGCACATCAACATTTAAATGGAGAATTATCTTCTCTATTTTTTTATCCAAAGTATTTGGGGCATTTTACTTTTAGTGAAAGAAGAAAAATTCAAACACATCTTTAAACATAAGCAAATCAAACATGAGTCCTAAGAAGTTGGTTTTTGAATAAATTATCTTGTATTTCCTCATGTGAAAAGTACTATGAATAAAGTTTCATTATATTTCTTCTCTTTTCCAATCACTGCTCCTCAACATTATAATTACAAGTAACTTTTTTTTTTGATCCTCACCTGAGGATATGTTTGTTGATTTGAGAAAGAGAGAGAGAGAGAGAGACAGAGACAGAGAGAGAGAGATGGTTGCCTTCCATATGTCCATGACCTGGGGTCAAACCTGCAACCTAGGTATATGTCCTGACAGGGATCGAACCTGCAACTTCTTGGTGTACAAGATGACACTCCAAACATCTGAGCCACCTGGCCAGGGCACTAGTAACTGTTTTGATGGGGAACTTGAATAATTCTGCCACAGGTATATTTTAAATCACATGTAAGGGTCAGGTGACACAAATCTCAAGAGGCAATACAGTTGTAGAAAAACAACAACAACAACAACACTATGGAGACCCAGTTTACTCTCTGGAAGACTTCTGGATGCCCCATGTGCTTACTTTTCCTAGTTTCACATCTTGTCTTCTAGATGAGAGCAGTGCCAGCAACATATCCTGCTGGTACGCAAGTGGAAAATGCCTCTCCCTCCATATTCACCATTATTTTTTTCCTTCCTAAAAGACCTCTCCAGGCCAATGAGACAATTTCACCTGAGACACTTACTTATATGACATACCACGACCAAGTGAGCATGGCCAAACAATGGTTGAGCAACAACCCAGCGGTTGTTTGAGAATTTTCGCTGGCCAGTGACTCAGGGCCCAACATTTCAGAGAAGCCGTTTTGGGAATTGTACGGCCTCAAACAGGACAGTCAAACTTTTCACCCACGTGTTTTCTTCACCCATGTGTCGAGGGGTCGGAAAGCAAGGAAGATGGTAATTTGTTCCCCTGGATGAACGTGTTCCACCTACTCCTAGCCACAAGTGGGAGGGGAGGGTGGGGCTTTGGCCTAAAGGGTGGAGTCACAATTGTCCCCCTCCTTTCCTTGTAGGGATGTTGGGGAGACCAGTGAGATCATGTCTACAAAGTGGATTGACTGGAATGTGCTCATGTTGTCCAATGCAAATTATGCCAGCAAGATTTTTTTTTTAAATTTTCCTTTCCCTTCCTCAGAACTCTTACAAACCATTGGCAACCTGGACAGATTGTCCCATGTCCTTTAGTTCAAGTCCCTCTGCCAGCACATTCTGGGTTATTCATTTGTGGTCTGTCAGTAAATGGCCAAATGCCAGCTCTTTGTCTTGCAGAGCCTTCCCACAGACAGCTGGAGCTGTTCTGAGTGAGGAACTGTATGGAAAAGTAGAGAGGAAGACTTGTACTTGGCCCTGGTGCCCAGCAAATTCATACAAAGTCACCTTATATGACTTTGCCTAAGAAAGTACAGTTGGCCAACTTTATCTGCGGCTTCTGCATTCATGAGTGCAACCAATTGGTAATCAAAAATATTTGAAAAAATATTACGGTGTTACTGATGTGTACAATGTAGTTAGATCTATGATAGTTGTATCTGTATTCAACATGTACAGAATTTTTTTGTGTCATTATTTCTTAAGCAACACAATAGAAAAACTATTTACATAGCATTTACATTGTATTAAGTACTATAAATAATCTAGAGATGATTTCAAGTATATAGGAGGATGTGTCTAGGTTGTATGCAAATACTACACCATTTTATATAAGGGACTTGAGCATCCACAGATTTTGGTGTCTGCAGGGGTACTGGAACCAATGCTCCCTTGGATACCAAGGAACAACTGTGTTCAAAAGTTCTCTATTAGTTCAAAATTGCTTGTCTAGAAGCCTTGTGTATTTCCACGTGATATACTGTAAAGTGTTCCACACGAAGAAGCTATTTGATTATACGGAGGATTATGCTTTTGAGAGAGCAAGAAAGATTTCTGACAATCATGTATTAATTTATTCTTTTTTGGTATTCCCCCTTTAATACATAAAGCCAGCTAAAAACCAGAGGATTCTTGAAGACTATTTCCATTTTCTGATGGTGTTAGGGAACCACTGGTGAATTCAAATAGCTGTGATATCTTGCTTTTAAGAAATGTAGCAGCCACCCTGGCCAGTGTGGCTCAGCTGGTTGGAGCGTCATCTCATGACCGGTTGTGGGTTTGATTTCCAGTCAGAGCACATACTCAGGTTGTAGGTTCAATCCCTGGGAGGGGTAGATATGAGAAAACAACCAATTGGTGTTTCTCCCTCACATAAATGTTTCTTTCTCTTTCTCTTTCCCTTCCTCTCTCTCTAAAAGCAATAAAAAATGTATTCAGGCGAGAAAAAAAAGAAAGAAAGAAATGTAGCAGCTAACAAAAGAGACAAAAGGGAAGAAATGTTGGTGTATTGATTTATTAAATGATTATTTAGAATGTTCTATTTACATGGATTTTTAATCTATTTTTAAGCAGATTATTACTCAATTTATTACTCTTCAGAGTTATTTCTTGATGTTTATTCTTGCTTACACCTGCTAAACTGATGTTTTTAATGCTATTTTAAATAGTATCTTTTTAAAAGTTTTATTTTCTTTTTGTTTAGTGTTCATATATAGAAATTAATTGCTTTTTAAATATTAATTGCTTTTTAAATACCTTGTATCCAATGGGATTGATATATGCATTTATTAATTCTAATAATTAATAATAAAAATTTATTTTTCTTTCCCAATTCTTATGCCTTTTTATTTCTGCTACTTGACTTACTGCACTGACTAGGACCCCCAGTACAATTTTGAACAAAAATGGTGATAATGAGCAAACTTGTCTAGTTCCAAAGTCACAAGTAAGGGTAATTTTGCTATAGAAGTTTTGTAAGTATGCTGTTAGATTAATGAAGTTCCCTTGGTTTGCTAGGTGCTTTTTTAAAAAAATATTTTATTTATTTATTGTTAGAGAGAGGGGAGGGGAAGGAGAAAGAGTGGGAGAGAAACATCAATGTGTGGTTGCCTCTCATGTGTCCCCTGTTGGGAGCCTGGCCTGCAACCCAGGCATGTGCCCCGACTGGGAACTGAACCGGCAACCCCTTGCTTCACAGGCCTATGCTCAATCCACTGAGCACCACCAGCCAGGGCTGCTAGGTGCTTTTTAAAAATTTAATCTTTATTGCATTTTTTCATTACTATTTAGTCCCCTTATACCCCCTTCCCCAGCAATCATCACACTGTTTTCTATGTCCATGAGTCCTTTTTCCTTTTTGCTCAATCCCTTTATCCCATACTCACCCCCTCTACTAGCTGTCATCTGCTCTAGGCCATTTTTATCATTGATGAGAGATGAATTTTATCAAAGGTTTTTTCTGAATCTATTATTTACTATGTAACTTTTTCTTTTTTGTTCTGTTAGCATGGTGAATTACATTGATTTTGAATCATATGACACTCTGGCATTTCTGAAATAAAACTTACTTGGTCATGCTAACAGTTTATAATTTTCACATCTACGTGTTTGCTATTTTGCTATTTTTCTTTCTTATAACATCCTTGTCAGGTTATGATGGGCTGATAAAGAATAAAGAAGTGTTCCTCATCCCTTTTTTCTATTCTTTATGTTTGTGTTAGATTGGTGTTATTTATTCTTCAAATTCTGAAATAATTCACTGGTGAAGCTATTTGGATGTGGTATTTTCTTTGTGGGAAGTTTCATAAAAACAGGCTCTGTTTAATAATATAAGTCATTCCAACTTTCTATTTCTTTTCTGTGTAAGTTTCGTGTAATTTCATATGAACTGTCATATTTACTGGCAAAAAGTGTTTCATAATATCTTCTAATGACCTTTTTAATGCTAGCTACTATTCCTCCAGTAATGTCAAGTATAATTATGAGTTCCCTGAATTTTGCTAAGCCATTTCTATCCCACTATTAGCCACTTCTATTTATGCCAAAAAGTGAGATGAACTAATACTAATGTGAATCATATGCTCTTTTTGATTTCTGTGAGTGACTTTAAATATTTACACTAACATGGAAGTACTTCTTCAGCCATAGGGAAGTCAAAATACTAGTTAGATTTGTGTTGGAGGCTTGTGGTTTAGTGAACTGAGGTACACTATCAGTACCTCATTAATGTTTGAAACATCACCTTTCAGCTGCCGTTTGTTCCTAAGATTATTCCAAGAGTGAGCTGGTGAATCTATGAACTCCCTGGATGAAGAGTGTGGTGTGCAGGGGGCATGATAAGGAAAATTACTGAAAGTTACTAACTAAAATACATCTGGTCAGACAGTTCAACTTCAAGCAGTGTAGCCTTGTCCTTCTGGCACAAAACTGAGCATCTCTAGCGTCATTAGTTACTGAGTGGGTGAACTGCGTCGGTCACCTAACAAACTTGTAGTACTCTTTTCCAGCATATAAAGTGGATTAATATGACTTTCCCTTTGTGCATCTCTGGTGCTCACAGCAAATCATAGAATATGTATGGTGCTGGCTGGGTGGCTGGAACGTCATCTTGTACACAAATAGGTTGGGGGTGCAATTCTCAGTCAGGCTGTGTATGAAAAGCAGCTGATGGATGTTTTGTTTCTCTCCCATAATGAGCTCTCTCTCCCCCCCACCTTCCTCTCTCTCTAAATCAATCGATCAATAAATATATCCTCAGGTGAGGATTAAAAAAATAAAATATTGTATGAAGTGCCTTATGGCCCAAGGAATATCTGGAAAGAAGGTCCTAACCTATGAAATTGATAGAGGCATTCCTGATCTCTTATGATTTTGCTCACAGTCAAAAATAAAGCCAGAAAGGTGGCCATGGAAAGAAAGGGAGCTCTAGCTCTCGGTGCTACGCCCATGAGGTAGTCAGGCCAGGCCAGCAGTGAAGTACCCAACTGAGCCATTTGAGAGACTGAGAGTAGAAGCACAGAACCTCAGACTGTGGATGGAATGATAAAATCAGAAAGACTACTCAGGGGCAGTTCTCTAGTTATTCTGGGATTGCCTTAGTAAGATAGTCAATTTCAAAATGGAAGGGAATACAGAGGTCATTGAGTCTGGTACCCTAATATTCCCTGAAAAACACTGAGCACCCAAAGACGAAATAGCACCGATAGTGAAGAAATTAATGCTACAGGTGTGTCTTGCTTTAAGGAAAACCAGATCACAAAATTCTAAACATAAAAACAGATAAAGGGTTATTATTACTTTACGAAGGAATTTTATTATTCAATAAATAACTCCCTGCAGTATTCATTAAGCAACAAGATCCCAAAGCATTTAAGAAATGACTCAACTTGCAAACATTTGGTTTTCATGCAGTTTCAGCAGCCCGTCCATTGAGGAGAGCAAGGTGCACTGATATTGTTTCTGCGACTGGCCATTGTGAGCTTAATCATAATACCTGAGTACTTGCCAGAGCACACATGACTTGGGACAATTTATGGCATTTTCCCAGGAGGTGAGGTATGTGCCTGTTGTTGCTTTTACTGAACAAAATGTGGAGCCTGAGCTGTTCACCAGAATAGGGAGGGGGAGGTGTGAGCTGGGGCTGGAGGCCCTTCCATGTCGGAGGCAGTGGCAGGATATTGCTTTCCTTCGTCTCAGCCACACCTTCAATGCTTTTTAAAAAATGGGTACAATACCTTTTATCACAAAGGTATTTTAAAAATGGAACAGAAGTTGGGTGGAGCGGCAGTACCACAGTCCAAAATCTTTACCTCCGCAGCAACAGGGCGGGGTGAGCAAGGCACTCCTGGCCAAGCATGTTTATCTTGGCCCACAGGAAGAGCAGGGGTGTGAGGGCCCTGTCTGGCCACAAAGCTGAAGGGCTCTTCTTTTGCCCCAACTCCCTCTATTTCTAAGAGGTTTCCTATAAAGAGTCTGAACAAAGGGTTTTGACAGAAAAAAAGGAGGGGCTATTTGAATTCGTTACCTTTAAGGCATCCATTCATGAAAAAAAAAGCAAGAGATCATGAAAGTGATAGCATAGGACTGTTTTTTCTATGTGCCTCAAGATATTGTGCTTTGAGATTTCCTCATAAAACCATGAAATTATTAGTCTTGGTGATGATTAGGAACACTCTCTTAGAGATGGCTATGCAAAAAGCCTCGTGGAGATTTGAAATATAATGATAAGTAATATATATTCAGAACTGTTCATATATATATATATATATATATATATATATATATATATATATATATATTCCTCATTACAACCCTACATGTCAGACATTATTATCGTCATATTGTTCCTACTGTCCAGGTGTGGACACGGAGTTTAAAAGCTCATACTGCTCATGGAGGCTGGATTGAAACCTGGGCAGTAGGACTCTAGAACTGGAAATCTTAACAGCAATGCTCTGCTACTTCTTTAAAAATGGTACATAAAATGAAATTTAAAAATACCCACAAATCAACAATTGTCTCAGAATCAAACTGAAACAAAGGCAGGAAAGTAAAATAATAATAAAAACAACAAAAATATTTTCTCCCAAACTACTGTTCCTCAAAATTTACTTTCATATAATGTTAAGGACTAATAATAGGGAAACTGTTTAATGCAATAAATAATAAACTCTTGTTATTTACACCAAAGGCAAAAAAACATTTTAATATACGAAGAGGTATAAAATGATTTAAAGCAGGAAAAATAAATTAATAGCCTCACATTTTCAGAAGACCTATCGAAAAGAAATATAGAAAACCTATGGGTGGTGGTCTCATAATGGATTCAGAAGAGAAGGAGAATGTCCCTAATATCTCAGTCTGAAAATTCACTCAGATTCCTTTGTGGCAGAAAATTCAAGAATTTTACCCTTAATCGAGGAATTCAATCAAGCCTTTCTCCCTCATATTTTGGTGCCAAAGCTAGTGATATTAAATTATGTGTTGCCTTTTCACTAACATGTAGTAATTGATGGACTTAGGACCATGTATCATTTTTCATTAGAAACGTTCCCTTAAATGTTAAAAAACATTCCCCAAAAATAGGAAAGCCAACAGAAATACATGTTTGATAATTCAAACAAGTGAATCTATTTCTCACTTCTAAAACACTATTTCAATAAGGTGTCTAGCTACAAAAAAAAATCCCAAATAATTTTTTTTTCAGCTACAAAATTGATTTCTGGAAAGGCTGGCTGACAAAGCAGTTGTATGAAGCATATATTTTAATTGAAAATACATAGTAATGTCAGCTATGATACAAATTTTAAAACATTAGCTACAAAGCTGAGTGCAAAGCCAGAAAAGGAAATTTCTAAATAGCAGGAAATAGAGGGAATTTAAGTTATTGTAGCGAGTGGTGGATGCCAAGCAGGCCAAGGTTATTAGCACTGGATGTATGCTTTAGAAGCTAATGTGTAAAACTCTCTGTACAATGGGGAAATACACCTGGAAATAGTCTGTCCAGGTCATAAAGGTACCTAGGAAACTCTGGTCCAGAGACAGGCCTGGGATATAGCACAAGGCTGCGGCCTGAGAACAGGTTGCCTGCCCTGGGCCATGGGTGGAAAGACTCATGGAAACTGGACGTCTAAATCTCAGCTGTTCATGGGACCAGAATCTGCATACCCCAAGTTGAACAGAAGCACACCCTGAGTTTAAGGTAAATCTCGCCTAGAACTGATGAAACTTGCACAGCTCCAGCAGGGAACAAGGGAAAAGACTCCAGAAGGAACCTCCACATGTCAGACTGTGATCAGTACAGGCGCAGGAGCCAACGCTCTCTGAGGGTGAGTTCACAGACGGGAATTAAGAAGGACAAGCGAAGCTCACCGCTGAAGAGAGAGTTCACTGATTCAACTAATGGAAGAATCCTACTAGAAAAGTTAAACTATTGACACAGACGTATCTAAAAGAGAATTTAAAAACAAGTACATTAAGAATAATTTGTGATAATAGAGTAAATGTTGGGGATGAATTCATAAGACAAAAGGGCATACTGAAAAAGGGGGCATATTAAAAATATAATTCATAGAAATATAAATATATCTATATTTATAAATTTATTTATAAATATTTTAAAATATAATCTGTAAATATATTTATAATTTATAAATATTTATAAATTATAAATATTTATATTTATAAATATATATAATATATTCATATATATTATTTATATTTATAAATATATATAATATATTCATATATATTATTTATATTTATAAATATATATAATATATTTATATATTATAAATATAATTTATATAATATAATATATAAATTTATATATATAATTATAATTTAACCAAATATAAATAACCAAATATAATTTATAGAAATGAAATGTGTTCATTAAAAATAAAAATATACTATTAAAAAAAAACTTAAGAGATGAGCTAGACGAAGGGCTAGATCAACTGAAGACATAGGGAAAGCACTCAGAATGTTATCCATGAAGAAAAAGAAATGGAAAACCTAAGAGTTCAGAGAACAGGAAAGACAGGGATGAGTAGGTCTGACACACACCTAAGGGAAGTGCCAAAATCTTCCTTGTGAATCGGTAACACTTTCTACATAAAAGGAATGAGGTCATCTAAATGTAAGAAATGTAGACATTAAAGCAGAAAATATGTTTTCTACCTCTCTTTCCAGTAGCTGTTTTGAAAATGTGCAAATTTAAATGAACTTTTCCTGCCCTGAGCTGTGGAGCTTCCCTATGGGTTAGTTTTGTGTGGAGCCTTCCAGGTTTCACGAGTTTCAGATTACTGTGTCTTTTCTCCGGCTCTAACGTGGGTAACTCCGTACAATTCAATGAATGTGTTCTGTGGAAGACAAATCAAGTGAACAACTAAAGGTCATGTGGTCCTCTTTTTCTTTTTCTTTTCTTATGTAGCAGTTTTGGGAGAGTTAGTTTACGGAACTGAATACTTCTCTGAAAAGTTGGTGTTCATAATCAAGAGCTTTAAGTTTTTTACCTTAGACCATTCCCTCCTCAAGAGCATCTGAAAACGGTCATTTCTGCAGTACTCACAGAATATTTTATTATCACATATTTCTTAGTTGTCACCTTATTTTTCATATTTAAAAATAATTTTATTTCTAGTCCTTTGATACCGTTTTCCTTCCCAGTGGTTCATACTCCATATTATTAAAATTTTGTTTTCCTCAAGGATTTTGGTTCTGCTGCTCATTTGTAGAGAATCAGTAGAAAGGAATTATCCTTTCGAAACACCCCATACACACCCACACACACAGTGCTCCCCCGCCCACCACACACAGCCCAGAAGAGATCAGATGTGCCTCCACCGGAGAAGAAAAGAAGGCAACAATTGAGCATCCCGAAAGGCAGTGAAAAGGGGCTGTCTTCACTGATAGACCGTAACAGTTCCTCCACTGTTTTCTCTCCAAAAGCTGGTTCCAACTAGGTTTACCCATCACAGTAGGACAACAGGATGTCTAAATTTGACCAACATTGGGTCTGACACCACATGAATGGAAAAATCACAAATATTTAATTCAATATATTTCATGCAACCATGCCTGACACCCAAGAAGAGATGATCATTATCATTCAAATTCATTTGGTTCAAAAAACTTCCTATAATGGTTATGACTTAAATGTAAGTGTCTTTCAGGTAATTACTGCAAGGTGAGAGTGATATTATCTTGTTTTTTTTTCATCTCACTTAAAATATAAACTTTTTATCCAAAGAAACCTGAAACACTAATTTGAAAAAGTGTACACACCCCTATGTTCACTGTAGCATTATTTGCAATAGCCAAGATTTAGAAGCAGCCCAAGTGACCGTCTATAGATGAGTGGATAAAACAGCTATGGTATATTTACACAATGGGACACTATTCAGCCATTAAAAGAAGGCAATCTTATCCTTTGCAACAGCAGTGATGGACCTGGAGAATATTATGCTAAGTGAAATAAGCCAATCAGAGAAAGATAAGTACCATAGAATTTCACTCATGTGGGATCTAATGAACAAACTGAACTAACAAGCAAAATGGAGACAGAATCACAGAGAGCAGAATGACAGCTGTTGAAGTGGGGGTGTGGGGACTGGATGGGGGTGGAGGGAAAGAGCTAAAAAGAAAAAACTCCTGGACACAGACACCAGTGTGGTGAATGCTAGAGTGAGGGGGCTGGGGAGGTGGCGGGAGTATGGGGGGATAAATGGTGATGAAGGGAGACTTGACCTGGGGGTGGTGAACACACAATACAGTGTGCAGATGACATGTTGTAGAATCGTGCACCTGAAACCTGTATTTTTGTTAACCAGTGTCACCGCAATAAATTCAATTCAAAAAGAAATTGAACATTAGCAAAAATAAAATAAAAAATAAGTACTTCAGCTGAAATATAAAATATGCATGTATTTAACAAGAAGGCACAAATGCTAAGTACGATACAAATATATGAAATACAAAGCATTTCTTATGTTGGATCTTAGCAGCGATGTATTGCACAGGTGTTTTGGGTCAGAAATTGTGTAGGATTTGGTGAACACAAGAAGGTTCTTGAAAAGCGCCCCTGCCCTCCTCAGAATGGAGTGACAGAATTAGTTGTAAAAATTTTATTACCTTATGTATCTATAAAGTGCACCCCAACCCAAAGAGCTGTATCACACTGTGACAATTTTTATCTTTTATTTTCATTTCTGTGAATAGATACTAGAATTGAAACACAAACTTTATTTCTTTTCCATCAAGTTCTGGCTGCCTGTGGAATTCTTACTATAAAACATACCTTTCTCCTATCTCCTATCTCCTAACACTTGTAATTTTATTTCTTTATCTCTCTTAAAGAGAAGGAGGTTGATGTATATGGTTGCTGTGTGGGGTATATGAGTAGAATTTCATTTCTAGTGCATTTCATTCATTCATCAAAATAGCTATGATGCGTTAAGCCTGATGTCTCTCAGCCTTAGTGTCTCCATCTGGAGTGTTCAACTCTAACATTTGCTGATGCTAAACAAAAAGTGCTCTTCCAGATTATCTGATAGTGGCCATTACAACTTATCTGCGAAGACGTTAGCTATGCTGTGCTTTCTAATGTTCCTGCGCATTTACAGACCCTGCTCCTGCCTGCAATGACCTTCGTTCCTCTTCATTCATCTAGTGACTCCTTATTCTTTAAAATTCAACTCAGTGACAGCCTGGCCTCCTTAGTCTGGCTTAGAGCCTATTCCCTAGGTTCCCATGGACCCTGTGCCTTTTTTCCCCCCACAGCATTTATTGTGTTTTACTATAAAATTCTGTGACAGATAAGCTCTAAAGCAGACCCCTATTATCCCTGCTTTATATTGTTAACAGACTCTCGGTTGCTGTTTTGACTTGCACACGTTGATACAAGAAGCATCCCTGTTGCGGGGAGGCCCATGCAGCGAGGTTTTGAGTATGGTCTTCAGACAAGAGCCAGCAAGAAACCAAGGGCCACCGCATACTAGGCCCGAGGAACTGAATCCTGCCAACTACCCCATGAGCTTGAAAATGAATTCTTCCCCAGCTGAACTTTCAGATAAGACCTCAATGCTGGCTGACACCTTGATTGCAGCCTTGTGAGAGACCCTGAACTGGAGGACCCAGCTAAACCATGCCCGATACCTTAGCCATGAAGCCATGAGATAATACATGTATGTTGTTTTAAAGTGTTAAGTTTGTGAGTCATTTGTTACACAAAAGTTTACTTATCCATTTATCTGTTTTACTCTTTCATTGGATTATAAAATTCGTCAGACTGGACACCCTGTCTTATTCTCTCTAGTATCATCAGAACCTAACACTATGCCTGGAACATAGTAGCTGCAGAATAAATGTTTTGTGAATAGTGTGGTAGTGAAGCAAGTTCACCAGCTTTGTAGAAAGGCACTCAGCTTTCTGACATCAACTTTACAAGCTTTGTTTCATTCAAGTTTTGAGTCTCACATTTTCTTATGTGAAAAATTAGAGGGTTTAGATTTAATATAGCTCAACTCAGCTGAAGCAATTTCCTTATCTCAGTTTTTCTTTTTAAAAGTAAGTATCAATCATGTGTGAGACATTAATGATATGTATAATATATTTTTTAGTGGATGACTTGATCTTCAATGTATTTCTCTATTCTGGTATCTTTTTAACTCTGACATGTAAAAAATAGTTATGGCAAAATAGCATATCTTTGAATTTTAGAAATGATGACCCCCCAAAAAAAATCCTACAGGATTAAATAGTGAGAACACAAAAACTGGAATGAACTCACACCAAATTAAAATGAGTTTTAAAGAGGACATCGATGACATGTAGCATGACATTTAACAGCTTTCTTAATTAAGTGGACGAAAAACCAGATAACACAATTTTAGACAGGAATTTCTTTTTCCATGCTGACAGGAAACATTTGTTTTGTTTTAGCTAGACTGTTTTTTAAAATGCTATTTATAATAGCTTTGCACAAGTGAAAAAAAAGAGGCCTACAAATTCTCAGTCCTTTCTAATTTTTTAACAACTTGCTGTTTAGTCCTTTCGAATGTTTCTTCCCCTTTCACTTAGTGCTTAGTGGATAGGAAAATCAGGATTCAGTCCTTCAAAGACTGATGAACAAGATGCTTTTCATATTCTGGGCCAGCACATATGGAGGAAATAATTCCAATTAAGCACATCAGATAATTCTTGATGAAATCAGTTATCTATCGGTTGGAGATACCTTTCCTTCCTCTCCACCCTCTTCCTTTTAAGTGTTATTTCTCCAAGGCCAAAAAACCCAGGCACAGATGACACTGAATTTTTGTTGTTTAAAGAGGAGATGGTGAACACTTTTGTTTTATGTACGACTTGGGCTCCTCATCTGCTCATCTACGGACCTTTCCTTCCTTCTATTTTAATCTGTACAGACAACCCTTGAAACACTGATGCAAGAGAGAGTCGACATTCCTCGTGGTGTCTCAATATTTTTACATCTCCCCTTGAGCGCATCCTGTCCTGTTATCTCCCATCATAAAAAAGGGGTGAGGAACGATGATCAAATTCACTCTCCAGTACTAACCATAAATTACAATGGGAAGGCACCACATCAGATAGAGGGAAATCACCTTCCAACAGTGAACAAAACATGTTCTTCTGAGGGAGGCTGTAGAATCTCTATTTGGGGACATTTTTAAAACAAGGAGAAAACAATTTATTTAGGTAGCTTACTTTTGAAGGGAAAAGTCGGAGAAGATAGAGCTTCCTGATTTTTTTCCCTCCACCATCAACAACATAAAAGTAGTTAGGGGATATTAACGGGTATACTATATTTATTATGTATACAACCAGCAATAAAAATCTACCCAATGATGCCTCTTGCAATGAAATGAAACAGTTCCATGGCCCAGGACCTGGAACCTGAAGGAGCAGTGCAGGGAGCTCAGAGCTCATTCAGGGGCAGCACTCTGCAGCAATTAGAGCCAGGGCTGCGGACTCGTGGACACGGACAACAGTGGGGTGATTGCAGGAGTGTAAGGGGACTAAATGGCAGTGGAAAAATACAATAAAAATTTTTTAAAAAAAAGAACCAGGGTTGTGGAACTACATAAATGAAGGTTTAAAGTTCTCTCATTGATTGGCCAATAAGCCACATGCTGTGCAAACTACTTAACCTTCCTGCATCTGTTTCTTCACTGACAAAATTCAGGTTATGAGTCCTTTTATACACATTTATTGTGAATACAAAGTGAAATAACATAAGATAAATACTCTCGATACAGCCTGGTGCAGAACAGATAATAAATGGACAATAAATTAGCCTACTTTAAACTGACAGATTAGGAAAATGAAGGCTAGATGTGAAGACCTGCCAGGGATGTGTAGTTAATTACAGAACTTTTGATGGAACAAAGGCTATTGCTTCCACACACTCGAAGTTTTGTTTTACCACCATTTTTCTATTTAATTGCCACAGCAGTTGTTTGAAAAAAGTAGGCGTTGTCCCCTTATTACTAAGAGAGCAAGAAAAGTACAGGGTGAGAGAAATTGGTTTAAATAAGAAATGTGATACAAGTTTCAATGAACAGTTGAACCAACAAAGTTAATCCTCTATCTCCCCAATAACTTTTCACACTAATCTGAGCTTTTGTTCCCTGGATGCATATATACATGTATAACAGAGGGATGTATCTAATGCGCTCGTTCAGATAAGAAAAAAAGCTGGTGAAACTGTGAATGTGAAAGCAAAACCACAGGGCCTGCCCCACTTAGTTATCAGAGTTGCGGCAGAGTGAAAAGCCAGTGACCGGCCGGCAGTAGGGATCAGATCCCTCAGACGTCTGTAAACTGTGGCAATATGTTGTAATTTTGGGATTCTGGTGACAGATTCCAGGAGCTCGTGGGACATTTTGATGTCCCAAGGACTTTCAGCAAATAGAGATAAAAGACTGTGTCATTATCCAATGTTTCTGTTTTTCATTTCCCACTAAGCATGCACTTCATTTAACAAAAATATTGTCCCTGTTCTTTTCTCACATGGAATTTTATTTTTGGATGATTGGAGCATCTGCAGTACCCAGCCCTGAACCTTGTGAAGTCTCAGAGTGGAGTTTAGAAATCTCTGCGCGGGTCTGAAGTCCCCCAGGGTTAATGACATGATATCCATAAGCTTCTTTCAGCAGGTTTCAGTTTGATATCTAGAATTTCTGGTCAACATCTCGAGTACCTAATCCTGTATTCAGACTTCAGAGTTTTTGAGCATCTCCAGCACTGCTTACGGAAGAAGGCACTATGCTAGGCCCTAGGAGCGACGCGAACATAAAGGACAGACCGTCTTTTTGGTAGCACAAATAGCAGGATGTTGGTGGGACTTTTCTTGTTGCACTAAATGGATGTGCAGGGTCCCCGAAAGCTAAAAAGATTCACCAATAGATCCCAGAAGTACCAGCCTGGTGGAAACCAAATGTAATGTTTCTTCTCCTCCTCACACCCACACCACTCTGCTGAGAAAGTACAGGAACACGAGGAGAGTGGATGAGCCAGTCAGTATTCTTGGGAAGCAGTTTTTCCTCTGGGGAGGGAGATAGACTGGGTGCTTTCCACTCTCCAGAGCCAAGTTAGTTGCTGAGGCCAGAAAGTAGGGGGCTCTCAGAGGGGGCTCCCTCTTATAAAAGTTGAGGATGCCTGCAAGAAGGGGAACCTGGCACCTGCTCCCTGACTTTCCAGTCTGAGAAATGGCAACACTGAGGAGCTTGAGAGGGCGTGGAATAGCACCCAGCGAAGATGCTTCCATCAACGGGAAAAGCACTTCAGCTACAGCGGTTGTTGAAGTAAAACAAACACAGCTGGCCCATTTCTTCTTCCTCCTTCCACCCCAAACACTTGAGGAAGGAGACTCGTAGAGGTGGAAAGAGAACAGGGGTGTTAAAAACAGAGCCAGGGCATGCCCAGCATCCACAACAGCGTGCTGAGCTGGGGGGAGGAGTGAAAGAGCAGAGGGAGAGGAGAAAGATTTGCACTAGATCTGAGGTTGAATCTCTAAACTGGATTGACCATTTCATTGCTGAAAGTGACCAGTGAGCTTCAGAATCTATTCAAAAGGCAACCAAAGATGATTCAGTGGAGCCAGTCTGAAAGTTTCCATTGGAGAAAAATAACCTTGTTGTTACATTCTTTCCTTGGTTCAACCAATGGTAGCTGAAGGTCTACGTTGTGCCCCGCACTGTTCCAGGCCTTGGAGATTTAGCAAGCTGGGAACAAAATGAAGTCCCTGATCTCCAGAGCTTACATTCAAGTGGGAGAAAGACAACCAACAGACAATAGTACGGTTGCACACTGAATTCTACATAACCATATCCTTCCTGTGGTGGAGGATGTGCTTATAACATTCGTTCAATGGAATGAGTATCTATTTTACTTGGATCCCATGGATAGACTCAGCTCTGAGGTTGCTGCCATACTCAGGGAGTATCTGGTATCTTGGATAGGGACGGGGTTTTTTTTAAAGGAGGATTTACTTATTTATTTATGAACTGCAAAATCAATGAATTGTAATGAAACGTCCATTGTATGCAGCAAGTTGTGTTAAAAGAATTTACAGAGTTAGAAGAATGAGGAAAAAATTTAAACTAATTGTCTTTTCTTAGATGTATGGGGAAATTCTAAAAAAAATTCTAGACTTTCCCAGACTCCAAAGAAATGTGGCTTTAATAAGAGATCCAGGTATTCCCTTTCTGTGGGGAAAAAAAATCTCATCATTTTCATCTCATTCTTACCAAGCTTGTTTCCTTCAGTATAGATTTCTCATGCTCTTAGAAGTCGATTATAAGGAAAAATGACAGTAGTCACTGCTGGAAAATAAATAAGATTTAAAGTTCAAAGAAGTCAGACATCAGCTTACATTGGGATGTGGTAAGTTTATATGGCTTTTTGCAGTGAAAAGACAAAACAAAACACCATCACCACCACTTTGATTAGAATTCCTTTAAAACAAAAACAACTGTTTTTGCTTGAGCTCTGCAGGCCAACATTAAGAAACATTATGGGTACAGGACACGAGAATTCTGAGAGGACTTAGAGACAACAGAAAAGGGATGTGAGGCCTGTGCCCCGGGTGTGCTGTGCCTAATGGAACTAATAAACATGCACTTAGAAGACTTTCAAAAGGACCCTTTGTGATTGTAAATAATGCTGCCACGAACATAGAGGTGCTTATGTTCTTTTGAATTAGTGTTTCAGGTTCCTTCAGATATGTTCCCAGAAGTGGGACTGCTGGGTCAAAAAGCAGACCCATTTTTATTTTTCAAGGCATCTCCATACAGCTTTCCACAGTGGATGCACCAATATGCATTCCCACCAACAGGCAAAAAGGGTTCCCCTATCTCCACATCCTCTCCAGCACTTGTTAGTTGATTTATTGATGATGGCCATTTTGACGGGTGTGAGATGGTATCTCATAGTGGTTTTAACTTTCATTTCTCTGATGATTAGTGACATTGAACATCTTTTCACATTGGCCATCTGTATGTCCTCGGAGAAGTGTCTATTCAGGTCCTTTGCTCATTTTTGATTGGATCATTTGTTTCTATGGTGTTGAGTTTTGTAACTACTTTATAAATTTTGGATATTAACCCTTTATCAGATGTATCAGTGAATATGTTCTCTCATTCTGTGGGTTGTATTTTTATTTTGTTGATGATTTCCTTTGCTGTGCAAAAACCTTTCCATCAATAGATAAGTGGATAAAACAACTATGGGACACTTATACAATGGGATACTACTCAGCTGTAAAAAAAGGAGAAACTTTTTCCCTTTGCAACAGTACAGATGGACCTGGAGAATATTATGCTAAGTGAAATAAGCCAGTCAAAGAAAGACAAATACCATGTGATTTTATTTCCATGTGGAATCTAATGAACAAACTGAACTAACAAGGAAAATGGGGACAGACTCATAGATGGAGAGCAGGATGACAGCTAGTGGTAGGGGGACAGGGGGCAACTAGGGGGTGGAGGGATTGAGCAAAAAGAAAAAGGACTCATGAACATGGGTGACAGTGTGGTGACTGCTGGGGGAAAGGGGAGTATAAGGGGGATAAATGGTAACAGAAAAAATATAATAAAGATTAAGTAAAATACAAAAAAGTCAATTATAAAGTCAATCAAATTGCCTTTTTAGAAGCTCTTCTTAACACAGGTCTGAAAAAAAGGACACTTGTGTTTGATGTATGGTTACTGAAAGTGATGAGTGGGCTATGGTAGATGTTGACTCTGATGAGGAATAAAGAGTAAGCATTCCTCATTTCTCAGCACCTGTGATCAAATGTTGAAGCCCTTTTACATTTAGACTCAGCAGAGTACATCCTCTTACCTAGAGAGAAAACATGGTGCCACCCAGGAGTTTGAAAATGCCTCTCTGTCAAAGATGCCATTATTTTTCTTCTTCGATTGGCTGAACCATAAGGGCTTGGTTGCCTCTTGTCCAAGCCACACCCCTCCCCAACAGGCCCAGATGCAACTGAAAGACAGACTTCTTGGGAAGCCAATGGGGAGGTGGGCAAAATTATTTAACTTGTGATTTCAAAGCTGAGTTAATGCAATGCTGTGAAGAGAAACCTTTAGAAGCCTTTAAGCCTGAGTGAGGGGAGCCCAAGGCTTCCCTGAGCACTCTAATTACTTCACGTGACATTTCACATTGTTTCGTAATTACAACTTTTTTTAATCTTCTTCTACTGAATAGAGACCTTGTTTATTTTGCTGATCCTTGAATCCCCAGGGCCTGGTATAGTCCTGATTCATAACAATTATTTCCTGATTAAATGGACAAGTGACACGGAAGCTCTAGAGAAGTAACACAGATTTGGGGGTTCAGTCATGTCTGTTTTAAGGTTCCTCAGCAGAAACTGTCCTTCCCACAGCAATAGCGGAGGGTGGCATAGACACCTTGCAGGGACCGAATCGGGCTGCCTGACCATGTAACACCCATATGCTGTCTTTCAAGCACACAGCTCAGGTCAGTGTCCTCTGGCTTCAAATCTTGGTTGGGGAGAAGTGACGGTTGGCTACTTTTAGGCTCAGATTTTTTTTGTGATGCATGACATACATGTATGAACCAGATATAAAAAACATAGACCAAGGGATTGCATATCTGAAATTCATAGAAATCTTTAGAGATAACAATGCAAATGCCAGCGTGGTTAAGAACCTGGTGACATGGCCAGCTGGTGCCAGAATCCGAGCTCCACCTGGCCCGCTGGACTCTGGCTGCAGCACTAATTCCTCTCTGCCCCTGACTCACAAGGCCTTTTCTGGGGGAGGGGGACATATAAAATATTATTGCTTTGCACATGGATATCCGAAATGTATTCTGACAATTTGT
The DNA here is from genome assembly GCA_004027735.1 of Carollia perspicillata. Lineage (NCBI taxonomy): Eukaryota > Metazoa > Chordata > Mammalia > Chiroptera > Phyllostomidae > Carollia > Carollia perspicillata. Next base: position 27,775 of record PVKM010003046.1, read on the forward strand.
AGTTCCAACTTCTCGACAACATAGCCGACTATCTACCTTGATGGACACCTGTAAGGCACCTTAAAAGATTTTCAGTTGCTTTTTTAAATTTGCAATAGCTGTATATGTCTACTGAACATTTTTCAGTCAATTCGAAAGTGCAGAGAAAAAAAGTGTAAGTACTAACCATCCACACTCCTCAGGCCCCACCATTTCCTAGTGGGCAATCTAATCAGCAGTTTGATGTGTACCATTCAGTCCTTTATATATATTCATGCGAGCACATACCCCTTACCTACACATATGTATGTGTGTATAGACTTTTTAATTAGAAAAAAATGAGGTCATTTTTATGGGTTGAATTGTTTCCCCCCCGCAAATCAGATGTTAAACTCCTAACCCTCAATACTTTGAATGTGACCTTGTTTGGATAAGGTTGCTGAGAATATATATATATATATATATATATATATATATATATATATATATATATATATATTTACTCAGAAGTAGAATTTCTGGGTCACATGGTAATTCTATTTTCATTTGTTTAAGGAGCTGTCATACTGTTTTCCATAGTGGATGTGCCATTTTACATTCCGACCAACAGTGCACAGGGTTCCGATTTCTCCCTGTTCTCACCAACATTTGTTATTTTGTGTGTGTTTAAATAGTTACCATCCTAATTGGTGTGAGACTGTATCTCACTGTGGTTTTACTTTGCTTTCCTTAATAATCACTGTTAAGCATCTCTTCATGTACTTGTTCATCATTTGTATATCTTCTCTGGAGAAATTAAATTAGAGGAGACATTAAATAGAAATGTGTATTTAAATCTTTTGCCCATTTTAAAAATTAGGTTGTTTTATTTTGTTGTTGTTGTAGTTGTTGAACTGTAAGAGTTCTCTGGATACTAACCCCTGGTCAGACATGTGATTTGCAAATATTTTCTCCAGTTCCATAGGTTGCCCTTTCACTTTATTAATTGTGTTCTTTTAGAAACATCATTATTCCTACCCCCTAAGGCAAATGTGAGTATTTCTGTAGGACAGATTCTTGGGGTGGAATTCCTGGTTAAACCTCTAAACACTGTACCAATTTAGACTCTTACCAATAATGTATGACCATTCCCCCATCTCCATTCCCTTGTCAGCACTATACAAGAGATATATTATAAAAATTGACATAGATGTTGAAAAGGATATTTTTATGCACAGCCACTCTGTTCTTCAAACAGTAAAAGCCTGTTACATCATGGTTAACTGTTAAATGTATTTTGGTCAAATCATGTTCCCTGCACCTTTAACACATACATATAGTAAAAAAATATAACCCAGAAATTGGTTCTGCCCCCAGCCTTAGGGTAAAAAGCTTTACTTTTTAACCAAAAGCTCTATAATTAGTTCTTTTACCTTAAGTGATTTACTTTAATGAATGCTGCCATTTTATAATTGAGTAAATAAATCCACTCCAATTCATAGCTAGAGAAATTATAGGAGAAGCCAGTATGCCAGAGTGGTTCATTCTATGCCAAGAATTCAATCTCTCCACCCAGAATCTTTCCCAGTGCCAGGCCCTCTGCACTACCGTCGACTCTGTTTCAGGGGCTAGAGGGGCCCAGCCAACTGAAATGTCTGACACGGCCAGGGACGGGGGGCAATGCTGTCCCACAGACTTGGTCGGGGGGGCGGCATTCATGGCACTGGGAAAAGGACCCATGAGGATATATTGTGGTTAAATTTAAAAAAATAATTATAGGAAGATAATGATGCTTTTAGGTCTTGGAACCAGAAGGGGACAAAAGCAATGAGGTTCTTGCCCTTAAATCATACCATCTGCGTAAAGGCAGCTGCAGTCCCCACACTGACGTTAGGAAGGTTTCTATATGACACCTTGTCCTTACACATTGCCTCTTCCTTCCCTGCTGGGACTCCAAGAAGAGTACTTGTGAAGCATCAACTATGCTTATGGATGGGCACTTATTGTACTGTGTGATTCTGGGTTGGAACACGAGTGTTTCACTGTTCCTAAGTCCTCTATTGTAGTTTATTAAAAACCAGAGAAGTGGGGCCTCGTGCTTCCATACAGCTTTTTTAGTTTATTGGCTCTATTTGCTTGTAAAAATGTGTTTTCAATTACATTTAAAACATTCGATTCAACTGACTTTGGGAACGTCAGAGGTATTGTTTTTCCTGCCCACATCACAGACGTTCTGGTTTCCTGGGGACTTAAGGTGCATTGTGCACTGACATCAAATGGCCAGTGATAGAACAGAGTCCCGGGAGGAAGCTGCAGAGTAATCTTAAGCTGTAAATAATAGAGGAGTAACAAAAATCAGTGTTTATTCTGGACTCGCTGTGAGCATGACAGATTACGGGCATGACCATAAATGACAAAACTATATGTAAAACCCAAAGGAAAAAAATGAGACTGCTTGGGACACAAGATCAAAACAGGAAATGTTGGTTTGAGGTGAACCTCTTTTGCTCAGATAGGGCTTTCTAGATTTTTTTTCATACAGCCATATCTAATTATTTTTCTTTGACAATAATGCAAAATTGGAAAGAGCTTTAAAACCACAGGCTCAGTGGGCCTAAAGGGGACATTTTTTGTTTTCCTCAGAGAAGTAATAGCTTACAATAAATTCTTCATAGTTATTATTATTGGCCTTTATGTCCAGGCCCTGGACAAGGAAATATTGTTTTATTGAATGCTGGTTAAATATTCATCTGTCCAGACAGAATGCATAGATGGATTATCCTGGCCATGCCCCAAGTAGGAGAAGGGAGGCCACAGTGAAAACTTAACTGGGAGTGTTGACTAAAGTGCCATAAAAGTACCCCCACTCCCATACATATGACCCTGGTTGTAAATTCTAAGGGCCAACCACGAGTCAACTCCACATTATCCATGAGTCACATATCACATGCAGAGCAACCAGGGGCTTGCAAGGCTGAGCTGGCCACCACCAGAGAAGGATATTTGCTTCCTACTCTTGTTCTTCCTGCTTAACTGGATATTATAGTTGTCCTTCTCTGGATAACCATGTTGTCCTATGTCGGAAGAGGTCCAGTTGAGGACCTTCAAGTGTAAAAGTCTCACTTGGGACGTAGATTAAAAGTGCAGATTTCTGACCAGATTTCAAACATGAGATTCTAATCCATCACAGCTAGCAGGGGCTGGGGACCCACAATGCAGGCAGTCCTTGGACCACACGATGGCACACTCTAGGAAACCCTGCCCAGGATGAGGGCGGGGGGATTGGCTGGGTGTTGTGGGGATCAGTTTTTTCTTGCCGTGATTGCTAAAGGCCTGTCTCAGACCTTTCTTCATGTTTTGCATGTTGGTTGCTAAAGACTTCCCTTAATTTTGAGCTTCTTTGACCAGACTTGTAACTATTCACTTTTTATAGAACCCTGATCAAGCCTTGAATCTGTTACTTTGTCTCTGATATCTGTGCTTCTCTAATGGTCATTTGTGCATCCTTTATTCATTGTTTCACTCAACCAGTATTGAGTACCTGCACTTGGTTTCAGGCTCTGTGCTGGGCACACTTTGCTTAATAAGACAGACTCAACTCAGGTCATCATGGGACCTAGACTAGCAGGAGAGACAGCCAGTTAATTAATACAGCTACAGTGAAAGTATCAGATGCCACAGAGAGATATGGGGCAATGTGATCCAGTCTGGGGGTTGAGGAAGGCTTCTGGAAATATTTAGGGAGCTGGGAGGCAATGTGAAGGCAAAGTGTTCCAGGCAGAAAGACAGAGCTGTATGAATGAAAGCCCTTAATGGTAAGACACAGGGCACTCTCAGAGAGCACTGTGATTCTAGTGAAGAGTGGGGCTGGTGAAACCAGGTGGCGTGGCATGGAATGGATCTGAAAGACATGGGCAGGCCCAGACCGGGCTTGGCAAGTTCAATGATGGAGTTTGGGCTTTAATTTGAGGGCCATGAATTACTCGTGTCTCTGAAAGATTTTAAACATGGTTGGGTCACAATCCAGTCAGTGCTGAGAAAGAAGGCTACGACTGCAACAGGCAGATGGTGCAAATGTTTCAGAGTGAACTTCTAGAAGGCAGGAGGGGTGGGATGAAGAACACTCACAGAATATGTGAGGGAAGAGACGTAGGAAGAGAAATATCTTTGCTACTGTACCAAGAGGAAAGGAGCAAAGGATAGAATGGCTTGCAGGTAAGATGTGTTTGGTAACAGTAAGTTGAGGACGTTTTTATAGAAATTTCCTGCTAGTGAGAAAAGAGTGATGCTTGAGGTGTCCTTGGAGCACTTCAGGTAATGAGAGTTTCACACTGAGATAAAATCTCAACTGGATGATATGTAGGATGAGCCAGGGGTTCAATCTTGTCAGCCAAAGAACACCACTAGCTATTTAGAAGTGTACTGAAACTATTTTTTTTTCAGGTTTTGAGTGTATTTAACATTTAAAACAATAACGGCTATAAAACATGAAGAAGTCAGGATATACTAAGTCTCACAAATGAATTAAGATGCATAAAAGCCCTCTATACACTGTAAAATTGTATGACTATATTAGATTGTGATAGGTTGTAAGAAAACAGCATCTAAGACAACAGAAAAGCATGACATCTGATCAACCTTAGTGTGTAATGATGTATTTGAATATCAGAAATCTCTTAGTTTGAATTACTCAGTGCATTTTCAGCTTTCTGAACCATGTTAGACATTTTCCTACCAAAGAAGGATGGAGCCAGCTTTTCTAGGCACAAAGCTACACCATCTTCCCATTCGTCCTAAAAGCAAGTTTAAACTGAGAAACCATCTTTATGGCCTGAAAAAAAAATCATGGTTTCATTGAGAGGCAAAGTTCAGCCCCTTCTTTTGTCAGAAAGTTCTAACAACAGAAAAGGGCTTCAATGGGGACTGCCTGCCCAAGCAGACTTTTCTCACAAATGCATAACATCAGACAGATTTGGACAGATTTGGAATGTGCCATTCTTTGTGCAAAAACGTTTTTCCACTCTCGGCCTTCCAAAACCCAGAGTTCAAAGCTTCACTACTACTTTTTTCTGTGGGAGCAAATTGACCACAACACTATTAGAAAAAGACGTGAGTCAGTGTGTTTGGCTCTTTGTTTCTTTGTGGTGTTCTTTGGAAAGAAAAGATTGTAAGGAAAGAAAAGCAGGGAAAAAAAGACTAACTTCCTTTGCATCTTTTCCTTGAGGGGTGTTTGCTTAAAAAAATAATAACCCCTAACTAGGCTATTATTGAGATTTACATTAAGTATTTCCAAGTTTTGAAATAGGAACAAAGTCCACCATGCCCTTGTGAGGTAAGCTTTCGTTTTTTCTCATTATACAAAGAGATAAATCGAGTCACTGAGCAGTGAGGTAATTGCCCTGATCTCAGTTTATTTAGATGAAAAGAAAGCATAAAGTCCAAGTTTTGGATTCCAGGTACCCCTTTGATCATGCTTTTATTGGAAGCTGACAATCAAAAATGTTAATAATCCATTATACGGTACATTAGTGAGGTGAGCTTTTCTAGCTAAACAGAAATTCTACATCATGTAATTTATGCATACAGTTGACTGCTGAACAACATGAGTTTGAACTGTGAGGGCCCACATATATCCAGATTTTTTCCCCCTATATTCCTTCCATCAGTGGCTGGGAGTCCGTGTTCTGAGGTCTGTCTGTACACATTGTTCTAAACCATTTTATATAGGGGACTCGTGTATCTGTGGCTTTTGGTATCTGTGGGGGTTCTTGGAGTCAATTCCTTGTAGATTCTAGGGACAACTTAAGTTTTGGGGGAGAAAAAAGTTTTACGCCATGCAGGGATTTGCTGTGCCTAACCTCTGCATTGGTCAAGGGTGAGCTCTGTGTGTGTATACACACACACACACAGTCTCACATGTTATTAGAATAGTTATTCTCAAGATTCCCTAATCTCTATGGAATGACACATTTTGGATAATTAAAATTTGTCCAATAAGTGATATTTTACATTCATAAGAACTAAAATATGCTTGTTTTGATGTATTTAAATTACATAATTTTCTTAATTCTCAATTGATGCTACTAAGTATGTTAATATTTATATTCAGCTGTAATTCAGTGACTCCCTTAGGAACTTCCTAAGGCTATGTGACTATTTATTTCTTCAATAAATGCCTTTGTGCTTTTAACATTATCTTTTTATAAATTCTTTTTCTCTTCCTTTCTGCTAGGCTTCCATACTTCCATTTCTTCCTGCTGTCAAGTGTGTCTACTTGTTGCAGCCCCTTTCCCTTTTCTAAGTAGGTACTCAAGTCTGCACTGTTCGTAGGATTCAGAGAACCGTGTTTGTTAGAATTATTTGTAAAGTAGAAGTGAATAGGCTTAAAGAAGGACTTCATGTGATTGCTTATGATGATGAACCTAACTGACCACTGTCATTTATTCTCTGAGTCCTTTGGACTTTTGTCCTCAGCTGTGTTCTGGAGGGTGAAAGTCTTCAGGAATTGGAATTCTAGATAAATAAAAAGTTACCTTAAATATATTTTAATTCTAAAACTCAACTTGGAATAATTGAATTTTTCTCCAGTGAGTAAGATAGCATTCATCCAACAAGCAATGGTTGAGAGTGAAGGGCCTGACTGTCCCAGACGGAGCCTCGGGATCTCCCAAGGCTCAGGCTGTCCTGGGGACCATTAGTGCTCTCTGTACCTTGTTGACAACAAAATTAGGGAGATTTCCTAACAATTTTAGTTGAAAGAATACCAGATAAAAGTTTACCATTTTGTCCATTTTTATATATGTGTGTGGAATGTCTGAAAATGTGTCTAATAAGATGTCTTAGTTTTTTGGCACCTAGGGAGTGGAACCAAGCTTGAATTTATTACCTTTGTCAGTCATCAAGTGAGAGCCAATGCAGATGGCCCCAGGGAAGGCTCACCACACCTTGATTAGCATGAAAATGCACTAAAAGTGGTCTTCCATTTGAACAAAAGGGGTTCTTACCCTTTCTGGGCATTTATGTTCCAAGTGGCTTTTTACGGGTTTCTGAGCCTTTCATCTGCAAACCACAGATGTATGCTTGCTGCTGTCTAGCATAAGGCTTGAAACATGGTGGGTTCCCAACAGCTTTTTGTTGAATGAATGAATGAATGGGTGAGGTTAAGACTGGAGTCCTAAACAAATAACATTAGGATAATTGGACTTGAGGGACAAAATCTTTTAAAACTCTCATGCTCTTTCTTCCTTTATCTTTTTGAACTTGGATGCCTTCACTGTAGCTTGCAATTTCCCTTATTCTAACTTTGGGCTCTTAGTGTCCTTTTTTTTTTCTTCTGAGGAAGCCTGAGTTGAAAGACTTCTTGATAATTAAGGTATTGTGATAAAAAGGTTATGACTTTTTTTTTTTAACCAGGAAAATGAAATTTACATAAGGTAGGATTCTGGTGTGCTGACATTGAATGTTGTAGGGAGTATGTATGCACATGGTATGCTTAAGGTACATTACTGCATCGAAATGCAGGGGCCACGGTGCATTTGTGATGTCGGCAGCCTCAGTGGGAGTGCTGTAGAGCACAGCAGCATAAAACTCCAAAACCTGTGGTTTGAACAAAGACCGTAGCTGAGATGCCCAGGACTGCCATGGTTTTTCCTGATGACGGCCCAGCTGCCTATGCATGATGTGCATTGCTATGGTAAAGGGAGGGAATGGCCTTGAACTGGGAAGAAATGTGCAAGTCATAGGAATTTCTTCCTTTGGCGAACTGGTGGGGAGATTGAAGTAGTCCCATTCAGTACAAGCAAACAAATAACAAGAACCAAACCAAACCAAACAAACAAAAATCCTCCTCCCTAAAAAGCTCCTCAAACCTAAGAGACCAGAAATCTAAATTAGTGCATAAATAGGCCACACTACCACCATGAGAAGCTAACAGCAGCGTGCTGGAGTGGAGATCAAGTTCATTCAATAATCTACAAGGCAAAGAGATCCTTAGGGCCCTTATCTGCAAAATGTAGAAAGCCACACTTGAAGCTTCTACTCACCCGAATGCCCACTATGCTGTCACTTAAGTAAGCATTCAATAATCAGTACTTATCGAATAACTTTTACTGAGCACCTTCTGAGTTCCAGATGCTTTCTCACATATTATCTTATTAAACATTCATGACGATCCTGAGTGGTAGACTTATTTTAGGGCAGAGAAAATGAAGATTCAGTGAGACTCACTGTCTTGACCAGTGTGGCTGCGCTGCTAGGCGGTGGAAGTGGGACTTGACCACATGAATTATTATGCTAAATTCAGTGCTTTTACTCACAACACAAGGGTGGCTTCTCATAGATGATTTCAGATGTTTTGTTATTTTCCCCATAAATGCATTTGGGCATGAATTAAAAGGGAGATTTTAAGATATCCTTTAAAAAATACAGGCTGGTTTAAAATGGATTGTGTGTTCTTTAAAATCATGAACTGTGCAGAAAACAACCTATAGAACAATTCCTACTGATAATCAGTGGCATTTCTTATGTTGCTGGTTCTTCCATCACTATAGATCTGTTTGTTCACAGACTATTCATAGGATGTTGTGAATGATTCTTTGGGGATAAAATGTCCATGGCGTACCAGTTAAAGAGGAGAGAGTAGAAATCTGATCTATTGGTTTCATATTCTGGTTCCGTTACTTCTAGCTATTTGAGAGGAGGTTACTGAACCTCTCACATAGTTTCCTGTCTCATAGGAAGTGATTGGGATAAAATGCAGTAATATAAAAAAGAGCTTTTAGCATTCTGCTTGGCATAGAGTAAACTTCCGATACACATTAACTACTATTATTGTGGAGACTTTGGGTTCTAGCTTTTTGAAAAGCACATTTTCCATCACTGAATCTAGTTTAGTAAGTAACCTTTACAGGCCATTCTGCTTTTCTTTGGTATGGTTTCTCATTTATGCTCCCAGGATGCTCTGGACCATTCTTGGATATGATACTGTTAAGGCTCAGTCTGGCTTAGTAGAAAGGACTTCAGGAATGGGGTGATCCAGGCTCATATTTCAGCTCTAGCACTTGCTATCTTAATGATGTTGTAAAATTTATTTAACCTTTCTAAGCATCCACTTCTTCATGTGTAAAATGTATATAAAATCCTTCTTTATCTAATTCAAATAAAGGAATGTATATAAAATACAAGTCATAAACTATACATTTCTCTATAAAGGTTACTTTATTATCATCTTCACTATCTTCATGTTTAAAAGTTCTCAAATTAAGACACTTACTAGTACTCTTTTGCTGATATGGTGATGGTAAATTTTATTTCATAGAAACAGGATTCATAAAAACAAAAGGACTAATGGATTCTTTCTTTGGTCACTGGCTCATGTCTGCAGATGAGAATTTTATTCATATGTATTCACATGTGACTTAAACACATGGTGATTCTTTTATGGCTAAATATAAAAAATTTACAAGTGAAATGTTATTGCTATCTTTACTATTTACCCTAGAGCTTGCTTATGCTGCAATTTGTAAATATTTTATAAGGCAGGGTAAAATACAGACCCATAATTATTTCTCGATGTTGTCTGGCTCATGATAACAGGGTAAATTCTTCTATTATTTAAAAAACGTTTTCATTGAAGGTTTTTCCAGTCACTCCAAATAAACTTAGCTGTGAATGGAAAAGATGCAGCTGATTGCCCTGGCTCCTTGAAAGTCTCCTCTGCCCTTGTCCCATTCTTCACTGAGTCAGGAGGAAGGCATGTGGTGTGGCCAAGCTCTGAAATCATCCAACATCTCCTGTAAACTGTTGCTGTTAGAGACTTGCTCTGGTTTATTTTCTGAAGGCTTATTAATAAGTCGGAATCCAATCTGCAGCCAGGAGGTTTGATCACTTTGCTTTTGGCTTTGCCAGGGACAGGATTTTATTGCATGGTTGGCCTGTTGGCATGATGGTTCCTGAAGGGCTGCCGGTAAGCCAGCAAGTGCCAGGGGCACAGCATTGTCAAATTCTGAAGACACGCTACCTCCCCTGACCTGCTGGTGGAAGATTTAACCTTTTCCAGAGTGCCTCAGGTTGTTCACTAGAAAGAGAGACAAAAATGCTCTGGAAAATCTATGGTAGAGAACTTCCTTCAGAAAGTGATGGGGTTTCAGAGAGAAAGAAAAGAATGATTCTGTTAACTGAATTTGTTTTAGATACCTGGGGGCAACCTTCCTCAGTAGAAATGATCATATTGAAAATTGAAGCAATTCTATATCTCAGCAGGCATTTAAACATGTTTTTCTTCCAAAAGGGAAGAAGTAATGAATAATGGAACTTTCTCTTTCAGAGGGTCGGTTCAAATTGTCTTCATCTCATTTTGTGATAAAGGATCCATATAGTGATATAGTGCCATTCTGAGTGAGTTTAAGCCATTAAAATAAAAAGCAAATGCCATCTGTACTATTTTAATTATTTATGTGGGAGAGACTTCTTTAAGATGATACAACAATTACAGGCAAACCCAGCAGTCACGCAATGCATTGAACAAAACATTCAATGAACACTAACTGGCCCTGGCATTTACTGGGGTATAAAAAAGCACCATATTCAACTTTGCCAGCAGTTTACATTTTCATCAAGAGATACGAGGCATAGCACATGAACACTGAAATATTCTGTGTTCTCCAACACAGTAGCTACTAGCTACACATGGGTATTGCATTTCAAATATAAAATTTTAAAATTCAGTACCTCGGTCACATTAGTCACATTTCCAATGCTCAGGAGCCATGTGTGGCTGGTGGCTACCATGTCAGACAACTCAGATCAGGAACATTTCCATCATTGCAGAAAGTTTTAGTAGCTAGCCCCGATTTCTTCAGTACAGTGTCTAGGCAACACATAGCTGACATTTATAGCAACTGCTTGTCAATTGAAACTAGTGAAAGGTCAATGCAGGGTGCAATATTTTGGAAAACTTTAATAGGGCCTTGGATTTATGGCTTTTTTGACAAGTGAAACAGACAGTGGGGGCTATTCAGTGGAGAAAGGAGAAAGGAGTGTTTAGGAGAATAACAGCTGATGTGGCTTAGATCAAATTCTTGTTATGGGCTGGAAAGGGATACAGACAGAAAGGTGGATTGGATAGAGGTTGAGGAACATGACTGTCAAACTAAGCTGTTTGTTTTGTGCTTCAGAATCCCACTGGATATTTCTGAGCAGAGTACTGACAGTTCTGAGACAGTGGTACCATGCAGTAAACAATTGTTTCTCACGTAATTTGGTATACAGGAGGCCAATATTTAACGTTAGCATACCAATGCGAGGTCATCGTGTGCCCCACTGTAGCTACAGAGCTGAGCCCAGTAACACTGTGTGTGTGTGGGCATGTACACAAACGGACTTAGATCAAGCTGTATTTTGGAATAACAGATGGGTTCAGAGAAAAGCATTTTAGAGCCTTCTCATTCACCATCACTGCATTTTATTACCCTGTTCCTTTTTTTCTTTCCTCTTGTTCACATTTGTTAAGCCCCTATTATGTGCTAAGTATTGGGGGTGCAGAGATAAGACATAAATCCTTGTACAAGGAACTCATGGTCTTACACATAAAGCAAGCCAAGGCCATTGCAGAGTGACCTTGCACAGAGTGCGAGGGAGTACTGAGAAGGTGCACGGTGTAGCCGGGTGCAGGCTGGCTGCAGGTGTGTCTTCTCAGAGCAGGGCACCTGATCTGAATTTTGGAGGAGTGCAGATTAATTCAGTAGATTAAGTAGGGAATACAATAGGCAGAGAGGGCAGATCAAATACAAAGGCAAAAAGGTTTAGCAGAACGTGACCATATGGAAAGAGCCAGACCTTCTTTCCTCCTTTGTCTTTGGCACAACATGCAGGAAGGGCTCAAGATGTACTTATTTCTAGGTATACCCTCATGGCAGGTTAAGCAGCAGGTATAGACAACATAGACATTTACTCATTTGGCCTGGGGGAATCATTTAAGTTGTCTTGACTTTCACCATCTGGCAATAGACTGTAGTAAATGTAAGGCCAAAGAGAATGCTCTGATGAACCAGATTCAAGTATCTTTAATGTGCCATAGTACCTTTGTTCTAGTCTGTTTCTCATATAATCACGGGGATTTCTACTGCCTTAGGAGTGACAGGCTAGGGTGTCATTCTCTTTACAAGATCAATGCCAAGCAACTTGGGGAGAATTTATGGAGAAACCTTAGCCCTTACAAATCACCCTAGAGAGAAATGATAGTTTGGGTTTTCTTGGGTTTTTTTTTTTTTTTAGTTACACAGCCCTTACTTTTTTGGCTCTGAAATGACAGCATGCTTTTAGGAAAAAATACAAGAAAGAAAAAGAAATTAAAAACAGTATTAAACAAGAAACAGAGCCAGTCGGCAGTGTCTAGGAACAGGGCCACTGGAATTCTCTCACTTTATGAGTCAGAGGCATTGTCACAGGGAGTTGAAGTTTTTCCTCCCATTTATGATGGGACATGACACCGTGAAAGGCCGCATGGAGGCCCCGGGAGGCTATAGAGTTTGGAGTGGGATTCTGATGGGAATACTGGCTCTGCCCCTTCCCAGCTGTGTGACCCTGGGCAAGGTGCCTGACCAAGGAGAGGCTCAGTTTTTCTCATCTTTAACTTGGGAACGGAAATATCACCCTTGTACGGTTAATACAGGGCATAGAGATAACGGGGCCCGCTTGATGTCTGGTCTGGTTAGACATTTAATAAATAATATCTATTATTATTAACTAGTAATGGTGAGTTTGAATTCCTTTCTCGGATGACTGTGAGCTGCTTATTTTCTTAAAGGATATTAGCCTCTAGGCATTATCTTTGTAAAAGGGAAAGAGAATTCTCAGAGTAGGGCCCTAAGAGAAATGGGGAAGTTGCTGGGGGTGGGAGGTCTGAGTGTCACAGGTAAACCAAATAATCTCCAATGTAGCAAGATATACTAAAACATCAGTAAGTGTGTTCTTACTATAAGAAGTAGCTGCCTAATGATGGTGAGGAAGTAAATCCTCAAGGAAGATGCTTGTTTGCCTGATGAACTTAATTAATGGTCGTTAAGGTGAAACAGAATTATCAGCTCACCGATAGTTGAGCTAATTCAGGGAATTATCTAGGCTTTTTGTTTACTGGACTTATTGCTTACTGTTGCCATTTGTCTATTTATAATACAATATCTGGACAGTGGGAAAGAAGAGAGATCATTTCAATCTGTTCAACCTTCAACCTCCCTTCCTCTCTTTCTTCTATCTTTCTTTCTGTCCATCCATCCATCCATCCATCCATCCATCTAGAATTTTAAAAACACTTAAACTATTCTGACATTTCTGCTATTATTCTTACTATTACAAAAAACAGAGTTGGGGGCCCAAGACACATTCATCTGTTTCTTCTTTTTTTATCTGGGTTTAGAAACCACACTGGGATTGTTTCTTATTTTGCTGTTTGACATAACACATAACCCATACTGACAGTCAATGTGTATTACATAATAATTAGCAACATTGAAAGCACCAAGTCCCAGTGGATCTTGAAGCAGTGAAGCAGGGCAGTGACTCATAAACTGTTCCATAGAATACCAGCCCCAGGAGATGCTCTGAGGTTGGGAAGATTTGTCATTGAATTAATTTAGGGCACACTATTAACTGTAATGTTTTCGAAGAATTAAAATATACTTAGCATATTAAGGTCTTTGTGAAGTCTTGCAGCGAATAAGATTGATCATATGGCTTGAGTATTTCTAAAATTTATTTGACCACACAACCTTTTTCTGCATAAATAGATATTAATGTCCCAGGTATTACTGTTGCGAAACACTCTTTGGAAAGTGTTGAAAAAGAGCACTCAGAGATTTACTCAATATAACAGTCATTATCAAGAATTTCATCTTTCTCCAGTTAAAACAGAGTTTTTAAATTGCAAAACTTTTTTGTGTGTGTGCATGAGGAATTATCTTTTGATTGGTGTCAAAATATGGACAAGTGAACATATAGGCCTTTTGAGACTCTTAAGCCATTTTTTTTTCTTTTCCCTTTTTCTACTTACTCTTGACCTTGTCTGACTCTTTGAGACATGTGGAATTGTCCTTTGTATTCTTAAATACAAAAATGTTCTTGCTGTATCTTGGAAGGTTGTGTGCTTATTTGTAATTTTATTTCTTTTTGACTTGGTTTTGTATAAATACCACGAGCCATTCCCAGATGTTGTGAGTATAATCCATTTACTATACTAAGCAACAGTAACAACATATGCATGAGTAGCATCATTCCGTAAAATACTTGGCAAGACCTTTATTATCTCTAAATGGTAAACAGAGTGGTTATTTAAGAATTGTTCCTCTATGTAAGATAGCACAGAGATGATCAGTGACTTGCCCAAAGTCCCAGAAAGAGTCAAGGTGTTTTTGAAATTAAAACACTGAAGATTTTCTGGAAGGGGAATCTGGGCCACACGCATACCAACTTCATAGTGTCATCTCTACTGACATCAGAAATCGTCTTAGAGGATTGCGCTGCTTTCCTGTGACTGTTATAATTTTTTCCTGTGACAAACAAGCAGCCCTTCTCTGGTGCGCCAGGGATTTTTTTCTTTATGGTCCTAATTGAACTCTGTCCCCCAAAAGATTCTGAATTATGCAAATATCTCAAATCTTAACACGCCATTTGCATACAGCTGAACAATGTGAATGTTCAATGGAAAAGTATTCCCTTTGGGTCTAGGCAGGGCTCTGGCTGCTCCCTGGAGAGGCACCGACCTAGGAGTGCATGTTCTGGGCCATCCCGTTTGGAGAAGCCTGCTTGGCTCCTTTCTGCCTCCTACTTTTTTCCAGCTTCCTTTCCCTTCTCCTGTTGACAGTAGGGTCTAGTCATAGCAAGGCCCCACAGCTTCCTTTTAAACTCATGAGAACCCTTGGCTCTCTGTGTTTGTCTCTTGTCAACCCCCAGCTGCTGCAGTTTATTTGTCACTGAACTGAGCATTTAGTCTTATACCTTTCATACAGGCTGGTGGTGGCCTTGGAAATAACATTTTCTGAGATTGCTCTGATTTTCTTTCTAAGAAACTTCTAGACACCTGGACATTCTCCCATGGTGCATTTTAGCCACTGGTGGCAAAATGCTCTACCTTTTATCAGAAAAATTCAAATCCAAAGGTGCCCTCTGGGAATAGGTCAGTTTTCTTTTCTGAGACATTCAGCCCCTTGGTTCCCTCTACCGGTCAGGGACTACCCTTCCCACTCATTTGAACAGCAAGGGACTGGAATAGATTGGGAGCTGGAAGGAGTCCTAGACATGTTGTTTAACTAGGAATTGTGGATCCAATAGCATATTTTTGCTGCAGATCCCTTTTCTCCCTTCATTCTTCCAACCTCAACAATCTTGGCCATCCAAGCCCAAATTTTTAGCTCCACCTAGAGTCTCCCTTCATGTACTTCTTGGCCTTATCTCGTGTCTGCCTTTTAACAAGAGGCTGTTGTTTAAATTTATAGCACTGATGAACACCATGAACCCTGGACTTTAAGAATGAATAGTTGCTAAGTAGAGCTCTTTAAAGAAATCTAATGATATACAGTCATCACTTTGAATTTATGAACCAAGATTAGGTTATCTTCAGAGTGCACATGGCAATAATTGGAGCAACATACTAAATGGGATGACGACCACCCAAATGCGTCCTGGCTGTCCCAGGACGATGCTCTTCAACCGGCTCTCAAGACTCACTGTCCCCTACTGAACTGAAGGCAGCTATGGCTCAGCGACTCTGCTTCTGGGTAGCAAAATTTCTGCATAAACTAGCCACAGTTACCCTAGTACATGAAGTCTTAATTAGGGAGGCCACTGGCCCAGACCTTCAGGAAAACAGCTGTTTTATCTAGCTAACAGAGGGGAATGGAGAAGCTCCCCAACAGACTGGATCCGTTTCGTTTCCCAGAGAGGCCAACAGCCGACATCCACACCCAAGCCTGTTCAGTTAGAGTTGGAAAAGTAGCATATGAAGTGATTAATTGTCTTTAATCTCAGCACATCAAATGATGCCAATGCCTAAATATCCTGTGATGTAAACACATCAATAGGGAGCTTAAGAGAGACAGTCTTCAAGAAAGACTTACTTAAAAGAATGTTTTCACAATGATGCTTAGTCATGGACTATGTAAGTTTTAACATACAATAAATCAATTTCAGAAACACAATTATTATTTCAAAGATATGCAAACAATTGTCAGGCATGTTTTAGAGGAAAGTGAAGACACATCTGGGGTAACATCTGTCCACTTATACAGGGAAAATTGTTTCCAGAAATGCTACATGAATAGTCTTTTCTACCTCCATCATTTGCTGTATGGGAGTGACTTTATACGCTACCAAAAAATTTACTGTGATCTTAGCAGAGAACATTTTGATGACATAGAGTTAGTATGCTGGGTTAGAGTCAAGTATAAATGAGGTCAAATGAGGCTTTTTCCCTATTTGAAGTCCAATCAAGGGTTAAGAAGAGTTTTGATAGATATAATGCTTATAAAGTCTTCACCCATGTGAGCCAGTCCTCAAACAGTGTTGAACCAACAGAAGCTTGACCCAAATAAGATCTCCTCATGTGCCAAACATTGGAGAGGGACTCGGTTCAGACAATCTCTTCTCCAGCATTGCGAAACTCTCAAGTGTCTCCCTCTTCTGTTTCAGAGGGATAATAAACCCTCTCGGCTGCACCATCCAGTCTCTATTCTCTCAGTCCCTTGATGGCCCCTCCCCTCTGTCACAGCACATCTCATGCCTACACCTCTCAACGAGTATGTCCCTCGAAGTTTCCTCTGACTCTCCATTATATATATTTAGCCATTTTTGTCATCAGAGACCTGGGAATGTGCAAATGTTTATTGGGTGGGAAGAGAAGAAGGTTATGCTGTAAACTCTTTACAGAATAATACACTTGTTCTGTCACATAAATATTGGAACTAGGTTTTTAAGCCTGCTGTACAAAATAGTATAATTTCTAGTATTCGGGTAAATGTGGGAGGACTAGCGAAAGTACTGCAGGCAGGAAAATGGCTTAACCATTGAGGAGGCTAAAGAACTCTCCTACATTTCCTAAAGCAAGGGAGAATCTCAAACTTGATATATTTGAGATTTGAGTACCTATAAGTCCCTATAGACTCATTATAAGGATTTTTCTGGACCAAGTACAGAAACATAGTTATTTCATATTTATATGAAATAGAACCGGTTCTGCTACACACGTCTGGGTGACCTTGGGCAACACATTAACCTCTCTGACCTCTTCTCATCTGTAAAATTAAGTTCAGTTAAAATTAGCTCCGAAGATCCTTCCAACATTTATATTCAGTGATTTTCTAAATAGGTTTTTTAATCCACAAGAAGTTAGGATAGGGACTAGGTAAATAAAATTGTTTAGAAACGTCATTTCAGAGAGCCTATCGGAGGCAAGCAGTAATTTTAAATTACCTTTTTTTCCTTCTGGGTATATGGATTAAGCTTTAGTAAATGTAAAGCCTTTTTATTCGTTGAAGTAAAAATTTACATCCTGTTTAAGAGAAGTATGAGACTTTTGGTAATTAGAAAAGCCACAAGTATGAGTGGTACTCCAGAAACTTGATCCATGGGAGTTGAGAAGAGATTTCTTCTAGTGAAAGAAAAGAGGGATAACACAGAGAGGTCATGACTGCATTTGCAAATCCTCTGCTGAGGGGCAGAAGGGCAGCATTTGTTTTCCAGGGAGGACAATGGAAGTGAGCCCAAAACTAATGGAGGAGATTGAAGGTGAACCACCCAGAGTGTTTCAATATTTTATATAATCAGCTATGGGTGCTGGGAGTTGTTTTTGTTACATTGCTACATTGTAGCTACAATGCTACATTGATAAGCTAGCATTCACAATTATTTAACTGACTACTCTATGATCAGTTTTGGGAACAGTTTTGTCTCCGTAACTGCAGTTTGATACCAAGCAATTTCAATGGCTTTGTGGATTTGCATACAGAGGGCCCCAGATTATAGACATTCCGACCTTGACCTTATCTGACTCCCTTCCTGCAAATCTATTTCCTTGAGGAAAGAATACAGAGAATCTCCTTCCTCAAACAGCAAACAGTTACCAAAGTGACAGCAGAATGTCAGGTTAGCGCCTTCTCTCTGTCGGTGCTAAAATGTGCTTAATTCTCTCTCTCTTTACTCCTAGTCTCTCTAAAAATGGGAAGTTCAGCAGAGATCTAATTTCGTACTGTAGGGTGTAAACTTCTGTTAATGACTGTCAGGTCATTGGAAGATCTTTTTCCTTATGCCTTCACTATTCTTTAACCGTTTGTGAGTTGGTCCTTTAAAAAAACTCGGGATGCTTTGCGTTAGTAAGAGGTCCTTTTCACACAAAGCTAAAGAGAGTCTCTAAATTCCAAAGGGCATCATTCTCCCCTTAACCTCCTCCTCTCCTCACCTTTTGTTTTTCTTTTCACTCGATAGTTGGAGCAATGTACCTCTTCAAAGAGAAGTTTGCACTCCAGTCTCAAGATCCGTACCTCCTTTAAATTATGTATGTCAGTGTTTATGGGGACCTGGTGGTACAGAAAGCCTAGTTAAGAAGAAAGACCTAGTTCTCAGAGGGTTACTTGAGGACTGAAGGTTGAAACATATGGCTGCAACTCAGTCACTCTGCAGACTGCCATACTGACGTGGATGACCATGGATAAGAAGGAGTAAATTGCTGCTCCTACATTTCAAATAATCACCCAGCACTGGGTCCTTTGGGAGAGTTGGGGTTGTTTTTTTTTTTAATGTAAATCACCCATCAGTTAAAAGTATGTTCTGAGGGTTTTTATACCCATGATATAACTTTTAAAATTATAGTTGATAAAATTGTGTGGGTTTTAATACGGGGCAGGCCTACAGTCTTTTTGGTCTTTAGAACTGAGCTGTTCTCTTCTGCTTAAGAAGGGCATGGTAGAGCTGCATCTTAGCTTCTTATTGGAAATACTATGCTCTCATTGGTTTAAGAAAGAAAAACAAGAGCAGACATGGATTTTCGTTCTTCCTCATCTACTCCTACCCCACATAAATAATGGCAAAAGAAATTGCATTCATAACAGAGATTCTGATCTTTGTATTCCCCTGGGGCATGTCCTAGGAGCCATTCCTCTCAGCTTCCCTTACAATTCTCTACTTATTCCCATTCTCCCTTCCTTGATTTTGATTCACAAATGGAAATACAGTGGGATATATTTTCTGATGATGAAAGGAATATGATTTTGTACCTTTGGGAGTTGTAGAAAATCTAAAGGGTGTGTTTCTCTGGGTGTAGCAGGCCCTTGAAATTAGCAGAGTACCCTTC
Organism: Carollia perspicillata; assembly: GCA_004027735.1. Taxonomy (NCBI): domain Eukaryota; kingdom Metazoa; phylum Chordata; class Mammalia; order Chiroptera; family Phyllostomidae; genus Carollia; species Carollia perspicillata. The sequence continues at coordinate 47,069 of PVKM010003046.1, forward strand.
CCATGTCTCTGGTGAACCCAGGGCCACTCGCCTTTTCTTCTCTGGGAAATATTACAGAAGTCATTCAAAGCCTGCTGGAACAATGGTGCAAAGTTATGGCAATGAACCCAGTCTCGGGGTAGCCATACAATGGCATAAAGAGGAGGCTCACATTGTATCTCCACATCTTGTGCAAAAAGGGAGACTACATGAGATCTCACCACTGACTAGTTTTGAAAAAATTTAAGGGAAGTATCATCTTGTCTGAAGGAAGAATCACTTTAATTACCTGGTAAAGGCCCTTGTGGAAGTCAGATCATGTGCAATCTAGGGTATCCCTGCCCAGTTATTCAGGGCGTTGAACTTGATGGCACGTGGGGAAGGCAGTTACTGTTAAATGTTTCAGAGCTCGTGGAGTGGGTCAACTGCCAGGAAAAGCAGAAGCAAACCCTGGGAGAACACTTTGCATCACCAAACTTAGGAACAACAGGGAGCTCTTTTACACTGGGAGCACTATTTTTTTTTTTCCCTCCCAGAAAAGATAACTTCTCTCAAGGGGATCTGCTGAATGAAGCAGTGTATTTCACCCTTGTGATGATGGGCGTGAATCCGGCACTACCATAAAAGAAGAATGAACTTGGACATACCACACGCTTGGTTTGGCCTTGTCCCATACCTGTGCTCTTGTCACGGTTGATCACTCACTCACATCAGATATGAAGCAAGCTGTCTGCACTGTGGCTCGAGATAAAAGCTATTTCAATATGCCCAGGTCACATATTATCTTGGCCAATAGTAATTTTATATCATTTTCTTAAAGGAAACCACACTCCTTGCAATAATTTTTTCCAATGAAACAAAATTTCACATGACAGAAAGCTTTACATATAACTCTTTCATTTGAATAATAGCATTGAATCCCCTCCATGCCAAACAGAATTTTAAAATCTTTATTATTTCTTTTGATATGCAAACCATAAGGAGAATAAGTTTGGAAGACCCTCAGTTAAACTTCTAATAATTCTACTCTCTTTAATAGTGGAGCATTTTTTACAGCTTTCGTGAGTTTTTCCTTTTCAAGTTAAACAATATAAACAAACCAAAAAAAAAAAAAAAAAGACGGGAAACTTTTCCTCTCTTACTTTAAGAACCTTAAGAGCTGAAATAGTGGTTTGGTTTCCTGACTGCCAGCTTTGATTTGCCGTCTGTAAGCGGGCTTGTGCAATTCCCTAGAGGAAACATTGGAAGAGGGTTTTTTCTCCCACATGAGAGAGTTTCATCCCACACAGCCCACAGATTTTGATGGCAAACTTCATGGACCAAGTGTCTGGTTTTACAGAAGTAGCAGTGCAATATGTTTTTCCTTCCACAGGTGCACAATGCTCCTTCTCAGACCTCAGAAATAAGAAGACATCAGTCTTTAAAAACGAGGGTAGCTTAACCACTGGATATCTCTGTAAGAACTGGGTGCCAATCAGGTCAATATTAATTTACTAGATGAGGGTTAAAGAAGGTGGCAAGCAGGGGTCAAACCTCCAAAGCCTTCTGGCCCATCTTTCTTTATAACTGTCTGGTGTATACAGGAGTCCTACATAGTCTGGCCTGTATTTTTCTCTACTGTGAAACATATTGAAACGCTTTATGTTTAGGTGTGTGTATAGAAATCCATGAAGTCCTTTTATACACTTTCTTCCAATCCAATTCTCATTTTAGGGTGTCCTAAAAAGATAGATTTGTGAGCACATTCTGCCTCGGCTTGTAAACTTGGATTCATTCTCTCCTATCTACCAGCCACCTGATTACCGCCTCTGTGGAAAGGGCACCCGTTCACAGAATCATTTTTTCCAAGCACTTAAACCTGGAAAGATATTTTTTTTTTTTAAAAAAAGGACTCACAGAAGCTGTCTTGGGGTTTTGGAAAACATCGCAAAATTGTTAGCAGACCTTTTGACTGTGCTATTTTTAGGAAACTAATTGTGTTCTTTTAAAGCACATTTTTGACAATGGGACAAAGTTTTCCTTGCCCCTACTGATACGTGAGATATTTTACAATGAAAAATGTCAGTAAAACACCCCAAACGGATACATTTTAACCTCAGTAACAGTCAGCACCAGAGGAAAAGTGATTTAAGAAGAGAAAAAGGTTTTGCAATATTTATGCTTCTGTTTCTGCCCCAAATGAACTTTTATTTTACCGTTCAAACAGAAGTTTGTTTTCAAACCAGTTGCTAGTTAAGGGAGCAGCTGATCTGGCATCCCTAAGAATCAGCTCTAACCAAACAGTACGGGTGCTGACCAGAGGAGACTTCCTCCCAGCTGAAACCCCTAGGAGGTCAGATGCCTGCAGAAGTGGTATCTTACCTTGAGCACGTAAGGTCCAGGAGAGAGGCTGGGGGCTCCCACAGGAGACGACCAGGAAAGGGCTCTGATCCGGTGCTGGTAACATGCACTTGGCTTTTATGGGCAGGTGGGAGGAGTCGCTCTTCATAGTAGGTGGGCAGGGAAGGAGCCGCGGTCGGGCAGCCCCGGGAGGAGCTGGACACCCTTCTCTGGGGAGGGGCGGAGAGGGCAGAGCAAGGAGCCCGAGAGAAGGAGGAGAGATGGGGGAGGGGGAGGGGATGCCGCAGCTGAGGGAGGAGTGGACACCGGAGAGGAAGGAAGGAGGGAAACAACGAAGAGAAATACAGAAAGGGATGTAGACCACATGTGGAGAAAAGGTTGCGGAGAAAATTAACAGGAGACAGAGAAACACCAAACACGCAAGACTGGAAGGAAAGGGGAATCGAATTATTTTTCGTTTTGATGGGGCGAGGTGGGGTTGTGGGTGACTGCTCTCACTGAAGGTGGATTCGAAAAGCTAAATAACGGTTCAGGCAAACTGAAGCGTTCCTAAGCCGGGCAAAGGAGGGGAAGCTGGGTGTCCGAGAGCGAAACCCAGGCGCTGGGCGGGCGCGACGCGGAGCCGGCAGGAGCGCGGGCGGCGGACCTTCACCCGCGCGACGGAGGAGGCCGCCCCCTGCGCCCCCGGCCCGGTCAGCCCACCGCCCGCCAGGAAAGCCCAGCCCCTTCACGCATCACCCCGGCCGTGCTTAGTTTACGAGAAAGTTCTCCCGCTGCCCCTAGTGTGCGGCATCCAGGGGCCCCTCTTGAGACTTCTGCAGAGTTAAGGTAAATCCAGCAAAGGTTGGGGAGGATCAGCAGAGATTGGCTTGTGGAGAAAGGAACCTAAAAACCAGCCTCGGTCCTCCAAGATCTGCTTATGTAACAGGATTTCAGGGCTCTCTGCCCTCTGGTTATTTTCGGTATGTAAAAAACTCTCATTCCTAACCATTGGAAAATGTCTTGGTGCCATGGCTGTGTGTGTGTGTGTGTGTGTTAAACATTAAGAGAGGATTCAACCAACAAGAGGCTGAAGGATCAGGCAGAAATGCTTAACAAATGCTTTCAGAGAAAGAAAAACAAGCTCCTTTAGCTTCTGAGTGTGCCTCACTTACCAGCCCAAGCTTCATTTTTACTACTAAAGGAATTAAAGTGTTTTAAAAGAGAGAACCTGAGCCTTGGGGATGGAGTTACTGATGGGGGTCGGGAGGGGTGGGGAATAGGTGGGCGGGCTGGGGAAAATAAGGGAATTTTTACTGAGTGTATTTATATTTGACCATATATAACTATATAAAACTATATATACCTATATAAAAACTATATGTGACTACATATAGCTTGATATAAATATATACATAACGACTCAGTGTTCACCACAACCTTATGAGGTAAGTATGATCCGTTATCGTGTAGATTTTTATTTTTAAGAAAGGGCTCTTAAAGCGGTTGAACAACTAGCTGAAACTGACAAGAGGGGGAGCCACAGCTGGTGAGTTTGCAGAGCGGGTGCTGCCTGCACCTGGCCTGCATGTACAACACTTAGCCTGGCCTCAGGTTAGACCCTGATGCTTTGGAGGTTACCAGGCTCCAAGAGAATGAAAGATGATGGCCGAGAGCAGCGTTTCTCCAAGTGGGTACTGTTGATGCCCTGGGTCAGATAATTCTTTGTTGTGGGGCTCTCTTCTGCGCATGTTAGAATGTCCAGCAGCATCTCTGGCTTCTACCCACCAGATGCCAGTAGCACTCCACCCACCCAGGTGGTGAAAATCGAAAATGTCCCTACACTTAGCCAAATGTCCCTGGGGGAGGGGGTGTCAAAATTCCCTCTTCCCTTTAAGAACCATTGCTCTAAGGTAGTTTGCAACCATGAAAAAGGATTTTAAAGAAATCTATTAGGAAAATACCCAAAAGTGGCATTTGGATAATAATAATACTAGATGCCATATGGGCTAAGTTTACATTGGACTTAGTTTGTTTTTTTTTACATATTCATATTCTTATATGTCTGCCTCTAGAGACTAAACCCTCAATTACTACTTTTGAAACCAAGCTTATTGTCAATTGGATACACCTGGGAATCAACAACTAAGACTGCCCCCCGCCCCCCCCATGTACCTGCAGTATGAAGGAAGATTAATGATATATGAGAGGAAAACTTCAAGATCTTTATTATAAACAAATTTGGCATTGGAAAAATTATCCAATGTTACAATTTTTGACATTCATTATTTTTCTTAATATTTATGTATTTTTTACTTCTGTGCCTCCTATTCAAATTATATTCAGTAACTTTTTGGACTTTGAAATTATACCTAGTGGTTAACTAGCTAGCAGAAAATAAATACTTAATTGATAGTCTAATTGAATAAATGACACTGTTGACCTGTGACACAGGGAGTGATGAGTATTTATTAGTTTAATCAATTAAGAAAATAATCAATGAATGCTTAGGAAGCTAGAACTTTCACATTAGCTTTCCTGCCCATTTGCTATTTGGTTTTACTCTCCTCTTATTCTCCATAACTCAGTTTCCCTCGTTCCAAATGGTATGTTTGTCTTTCAGAATGTGGCTAGATCCATAAATGAAGTATATGAAATGAATAATCCCTGTTACCGAACCTAGAAATGGGATTATATTGACTATTCTGGGGCTGACCCCTGAAATCAAAAGTGATTTTACAGGCAGGGTACCACTTTTTAATTTAGCGAAGAAATATGTTCTGGACAAACTAAACAGGACCCAGTTAGAGGAGCATTTTGGTGATAAACCTGTTAGTAGATATTCTCATCAGATCGCGGCAAATCATCTTTTCAGTCTTGATTTAATGCCTACCAAACATTACAGTGCCATCACATGGTGGTGGAAAACAGAAACACAAAAGGCAAGAAAAGCACATTTGAAAGGAAGGCAATTGATGGCTATATTTTTCTTCCTTTTCCTCCTTTCCTCCCTCCTTTCAAACCTGAATATCCAGCCAATGTAACAAAAGAGCTCTTTTCATTTTGTTTGGATGGTGCTAATGATTAGTTCACTTCTCCAGTTCACACTTGCCTGAATCTGATTCAGTAGCAGACCTGGATAACAAGTCAGGAATCCAGGAATGTGATCTGTTTGCTGACTCTTAGTGTGCCCTTCTAGAATCTTTCTGAAAGTGACTGAGGTTTGAAATGACCTAGTTTGGTCTTCCGTGGAGAGAAAGGAATCCAATGACAACATACTGGATACTCTGAAGTTACCATTGCGTGGATATAGTAACAACTACAGATGATTACCTTATTTTAAAGAGCTTTGAAAATGGAAACTTTTTTGACTTAATTAGAGTTCATTAATTAACAAATATTTGTTAAGAATGGGTACCAGATGGTGTGGGGTATTTAAAGTGGAGGAAAACAAGAATGTAGATCTGTTCTCATGAAGAAAAAGAAGCCTGAAATCCTGGTCACTGGGTAGCAAAGAGGCTTCAGAGAGAAGGTGGTATTTGAGCTGGATGTGCAAAGTAGCATTTGCATGGATGGGTGATGAACAGTAGGGCAAAGAGGGAATGTGTTCAGCTGGGAAAGACACATGAGTATTTGGAGGATGATGAATTGGCTAGCATGACTGAAGGGAAGGGCCTATGGAGCAGAACAGCGAGGCTCAGAAACAGGAAAGGAGAGATGGGGTCAGCCTGTGGAAGGCCTTAAATGTCACCTCAGTTGTCTGAACTGTGTAATGTAGGCAACGAGGAGTGGTTGAAGACGTTTGAGCAGGAGAATGACATGAAGGAAATGGCGTATTACTAAGATTTCACTTTCCTTTGAATATTGTCTTTATAGCAGTCTTACAGGTAAATGCTTGCTGGTTGTTCAGGGCTATCACCATAGTTAGAAATAGAGAAAACTAAGTGTCTGCCCCACAGACTTGGAGGCCTGTGTGAGGTGGCGGAAATAAAGGTGTAGCCCGGAGTGTTTCTGTAGTGCCATGCGTGGTTGCAAAGAGAGGAAGGTAGCATTCTCCCAGGATGTGGCCAGGATGACAGATGCAATTAATGTGAAGGGTGATGTCTGCTCTGTGTGTCAGAGGAACCAGTCTCTTCAACTGTTATAGCCTTAAAGTTATCAAAAAGTATCTGTGCCCAGATACTCGGTGTGATGTATGAGAGAGATTCTTGAGTTTCCAAGGGCTCCTGGATTAGAAAACAAGGGAGTCTGGCTTTGAAAGCTTTACCTCACATTTTCAAACAGCCAACTTTTAATCATTTTATATGTGTTACCCTTGGCAAATTTCAACCTCCTATTCTTCCTGTCACTCCTAAATGCTTCAGAATGCAAATGAACAGGGCTTTCGGTCTAAGCAAAAAAAAAAAAAAAAAAATCACTGACTATTTGAAGTTCGAAGTACAGAAATCCTCTCTCCATCTATCAAATGAGCGACCCCATCAGTCAGCTTAAGCTTGTGCTAAGTATCACCAAATATGACCTTGGCCTGCAAGGCACTTAAAATTGCCAGCTCTCCCAGGGCATTTAAAATAGGGTTTTATTTACAAAAGTTGAAAAGGCTCACAGCACAGCAGAAAGGCACACCTCTCCTGCATTCCAAAGGAACGTTGGATTCTGTGAGTCACTGTTTCCCTTTTCAGCCAGATGGTAGAGAACTGACTGATTCAGGTGATCCTCACAGCCCCTGCTGGCTTTATAAAGAGCGCTGGGCGCAGTCAGGAAAACTGTGGTCTAGTCCCAGCTCAGCCACTGGCTACCCAGGAAAACTTGGGGCAGACATTTTATGCTTTTTGGATTCCGTGTCTGTATGTGAAATAACAAGGCACAACCAGACACTCTTTAAAGTTCTTTCCACCTTTCAAATGCCTACTGCGTGCTAATCATTGGATGTTCCTTTTATTCAACATCCCCAGGAAGTCAGCCCAACATTCAATGATACTTGTACTCAGGTTTAGGTATCGGAGAAGGAGCTCTAAATGCATTCATCTGGTGCTTGCTACAAGGGGATTAACCCCAATATTAAACCTTGACTGTATTCTGGATACAGAATCCCAAAAGGTAGAGTGTACCAGTGTCACTTACTTGTCACAGTTGTCCCTCTAAGTCTCAGAACTTAGCAGAAGTCCCCCAGATTTAGCCCCCAGCCTCGAAACCTTGAAGCCTTTTAACTCTCTTCTTCTGAATCAGTAGTAATTTTCCTTTTGATTGTTGGAAATGGAAACATACCACCCAAATCCTCGTTTTCCGAAAAATTTATTTTTGATATGTCCAAATTAGTTGATTGATTTCCTAAGAGGCTCTGTACTTTATTTCCACTGTAAATTCTTCATCTCCCTAGTGCCTCACCTCTTAATTTTTTTAGTTAGGAAAAATTTGGTTGTCTTTTTTGATGTAGATTAAATTATCGTAACTATTTTTAGTTTCCTAAACTAT
>PVKM010003047.1:0-60479 GCA_004027735.1 Carollia perspicillata
CCCCCCCCCCCCCGCCCAAATTCATGTCCATGCAGAACCTCAGAATGTGATTTTATTTAGGAACAGGCCTTTGCAGATATAATTAGTTACATTATGATGTGGTCATACTGAATTAGGATTGGTCCTAAACCAGTTTGAATGGTGTCTCTGTAAGAAGAAGACTCCCAGAAACTCAAGGAAGAAGGCCATGTAATGACAGTGGCAGAGACTGACATTATGATGCTCCAAGCCAAGGAACACTCAAGATTGCTGATATCACCAAACACTACATGAGAAGAAGAAGGATTCTCCTGAAGGCTCCAAAGAACTTCGGTGGAAACATGGTCGTGCTGACACTTTGATTTGGTTTTCTAACTTCCGGTACTATGAGAGAATAAATTTCCGCTGTTTTAAGGTACCCGGTTTGTGGCACTTTGTTGCAGCAACCCTAAGGAATTAATACAACATCTATTGCCACCTACCTTTAAGTTAAATTCATTAAGTTAACTTTAAAGGTACATGCTGGCTTCGCAACATGTTGACTAAGCTGGGCTGTGTTTCCAGAATTCCCTTCCCTGTTTGTTTCTGATTAAAGTGGGTCACAGGAGTCATTTTTGCACAAGGTTTGTGGGGCACCACTGCAATAGCCATAGATGTATTGTCTTCTAAGCTCAGAAGGTTGAGGCAGCATCAGCAGATGCATTTGTAACTTTGGTGCTCACCTACCTCACTGGTATGGGGCAGCCACTGGGACTATAGTGGCTCCACCTTCCCCTGCGTTCTCTTTCCACATTTCTCTCTGACTCCTGGGCCCCGTGGGTGTTTATCCTTGAGCATAGGGTCCACTTTTTCCTGCAGGAGAGAGTGGGAGACTCTACAGGGGTCCTAGCTTGTCCTCTCTCTCTCCACTTTACATCTACCTTCCCTTCCTGGGGTGCCTGCAGGAATCAAGCTCCTGCATCACATGTAGACATCAGTCTTGCAGAGTCTACTGACAAGCTCCCTCAATTTTGGAAGTAAAATCTATACAATCAATTGCTTTTCTGATAGGATCCTCATAGATACATTCACCTGGGGCCCCATCCCTGCCTACCAATGAGACAGCTGTATTTTAAACACCCTTGCACTTGAGGTTCTTGAACATATAGGTGAAATACCAAGCCATGTTTCATATGAACTTGTCTTTTGTGGTTTTCAGCTTCCATTGAATTTAGTAGCTCAGCATAAAGATCTTCCATTTTCTCTCTTCATGTCTGTGACACTTCTCTTTGCTCTATTACCACAGAAAAGGAAAATTACACTCAACTCCTACTGTTCCCTGCTTCTCCACCTGCAGGGAGCAGTAGGCTCCAGGGTTCATGTTCTAGTACATAAAGGCTTTTTCAGCCTTCTTTCGGAAGACCTTGGCTCGACTGTCAGCATGGAGCGTGGCTGTCTGCAGCTGGAGTCCCAGAGGAGAGGACCCTGACTCTGCAGTGACAACCCTTTACCCTTCAACCTTGTCTAGACTAGACAATGTAATCTGAGACTCCTGGTGCTGATGGGAAGAAGATGAATCACAATGATAATCAACACTGGGTTTTTTTAAGCTCCTATTTGCTTTGTGTGTAAAAGCTGGACGTGACATTTGCAGCTGGCTCTACCCGGCAGTTATCCTCGTGCCAGTGCTGAGTGCACTCTCACAATATGGCCCACAATGAGAGCTCCGTGCAGTTATAATGAAGACCCTGTAGCCAGAATGAATGATTCCATTCACTGCCAACACAGAACTTGCTATGGATGTTCAATTATATTAGATGCCTCCTGGATAGTGTAGAAGGAGAGGTGAAATGATGATGTCAGAATAAGCAAAAGGAGCCTGGCTGTTCTCAATTCTAGTCAGCATGACAGTGGAATGGTGTCTGCAACCTGGTACTCTGCTCTTAATAGGTATTGGAAACAGTCTTTAATCACTATTTTTAGGGAAGCTTCCCACAGCTTCTTTTGGCTCATAGGGCTAATTCCCAATTCATTAACCCAGCATACAGGCCTCTTCCCAACCCAGCCCCAATGTAGTATCTCTACATCACTGACCATTCCTTTAGACGCCACTTGCCCGCACATTTCTGTGCCTCCATTTACCCTATTCTTTCTGCTAGCTCTTTCCTTGGTTCTTTTCTACTTTTGGAATGCCTCCATTTTAAAAACTAGCTCAAACATTACTACATTTGACATCTTCAGACAAAATTAAGAGTTTTTTTCTGCTGTGCATTCACAGCATCTTTTATGCACTTCTATTATAATTCACAGTATATGAGGTCTGTCCAGAAGGTATCCTGTCATGTAATATGAAAAATAGAGATATTTATTGAAGAAGACACAAGATACAAAAAACATTGTACACCGGACAAGGATGCCTCAGCCCCCTTCAGAGCAGGCACCTTAGGACCTCACACAGTTCTCCCACTTGCTATCAGCTGGCCTGTCATATTTTCCTAAATCTCATTGACAGTCTGAAATCTCTGCCCTTTCAAAGGTAATTTTAGTTTTGGGAAAAGCCAGAAGTCACAGGGCACCAAATCTGGGCTATAGAGAGGCTGAGTCACCTGGGTGATTTGATATTTCTCCAAAAAACTCTGTATGAGGTTTAATGCATGAGCTGGCACATTGTCATGATAAAGCTGCCACCTACCAGTTGCCCATAGCTGTGGCCTTCTGAATCGTCTGAATAGTTTCCACACAAGAATGTTCAAGCTTAACACAAAATTCGATGCAGATTTGTTGCTCTACTTGCTCAGTCATTTGGAATCTGATAGCCACACAGTACATAAGCTTATTCAACATTGTCTACCACTCCCACTGATGAGTACAGTGAAGTTGTCCTTGTTCATGCATGCACATTTCAGTCCACTCCTTGGCTTCCAGGTTACATTGTTGTCATGCAAACCATTCTTGTTATGTGAATAATGGTTGCACTTTTTTCTAACAGAGCTTGTATATCTTGTATTTATTGACTTATCTGTCAAACTTTCAGATTTTGAGTTTCTTGTGGACTTGACTCATCAGAACATAGAAAACGTCCTGAAATTAATGTAGCTTTTCTTTTTGAAGAGAACTGAATCATAATGAGAAGAGAGCAATTGATTTGGCCAAAGATCATTAAATTAGGGATGGGGGCTTCTGGGTTCTAATCCCAATTTTGTCCATCTCCACATGGCCTTTAATGGCGGATCAGAGTTGAGGGACACTAACAAGTATAAGTCTCAATTTCTTCTTGCCTAGATTTCTTCATTATTAGTAAATATGATGCCTACTTTGCTAATTCATAGTTGCATCTTGAAAATCAAATCAAATAAAAAGTAAGTTTGGTGGGAGGAGGCCCAGTGAAGGACAGCGGCTTCTTAACCTTGGGAAAATAAACTCTGTGGTGTGGCTTATTTTTTGTGGGTTTTCCTGCTTCTTCCCCAGGCTTCTAACATGTGCTGGACACTTGGTAAAAATAATAGTGATCAAGAGGAAGCCATGAATTTGAAATCCCATCAGTTAATGGATTGAACTCTCCAAGAATAATTGTTAATCAGTGAACATTTCTTGGGAGGCTCTGAAGAGGTACTGAGGGACAGTGTGGCTCTGCAGAGGCCTTTAGCAGGGAAGAGATTCCTGTCTTTACTGGCCCAGAATGGCCCAGGGCTCCTCTTACTTGAGGCTGATTGTTTCTACCTCCTCCCCAGATGTGAACTGGCATAACAACTTTCTTTGACAATTGACTTTACTATAACACAGACAAAACTAAAAAGGAGGTAAAAAGGCCTCTAATGTCTTCATATTCTCTTTATATTCTTTCTCTAACATTCTTATAGCCTCTTGTCCTTACCTTCTAGTATGCAGGGTCCTCATTTGGCTCCTTAATTGTCTAAGTATCACTGTTATTTTACCAAAAACAGAGAAAAAATTAATTAGTAGCTTATTGTTTTAATCATGAAAAATGATCATTCCTTTGTAGATTGATATATCTTTCTTCTGTGTGTCTATAGAGGAATTTTTTTCTTTGATAATTTCAATACCTTTGCTAATTAAGAGTTGTGGACATTTGCACATTTGATTATGATGTGGATTGCCAGAGTTTTAGTAATTTCTCTTGTGTCTATGGTGAAAAGGTGAACTTCAAACGCTCTCAAATTGGAGATTCTTAAAATTAATAAAACAGTTCATACCTCTTGGATAAATCAAAATAAGATTACTACTGAATTTGGGAAGAGGGTATAAGTAAGCTAAGAGGCACAGATTTTGTTTTGCTTTTGTATTAATTATGCAGATGGTCACACTACTGAAGACAATCACATCTTAAAAAATCATAGTTAGACCAGTAGCAACAAAGAAACTTAAAATGAATACAAAGTGAAGGCATCTCTCTTCATTATGAAGTTCAGTAAAAAGAGCTGCCATTGTCATGATGTATTTTCAACCAGTCAGGTGAAAATAAAATTTGCTAATGAGATATGACAACCTTAAATAAGGCACAAGGAGTAAATTTACATACAGTTGACCCCATGTATCCCTGGGTTCTTCATCCATGAATTCAACTATTAGTGAATCAAAAATGTTAAAAAAATTCTAGACAGTTGATCCCTAAACAATACAGTATAACAAGTATATAGTATTTACACTGAATTAGGTATTATAGGTAGTCTAAAGATGATTTAAAGTATATGGAAGGATGTACATAGATTATATGCAAATACTACACCATTTTATATAAGGGACTTGAACATCCTTGGCTTCTAGTATTCATGGGGGTGTCCTGGAACCAATCCACTGTGGATTTCAAGAGATGACCATATTAGGTACAGAAAAAAGATGAGTTTTCTAGTTATAAAATATTTGTACCTCACTAGCAAAAAAACAAAAACAAAAACAAATCAACAACTTCGTGATAACCTTGTTATATCAGTGACATTAAGAGTGCCTTAATTGTCATAAATCTGTAGAAGTGCCTTCTAAGTATGTTTGAAAATAGACCAAAAATATCTCCCTGTGAAAATGAAGTATTTAGTGCTATTGCCCAGACAGGAATGTTTCATTTAAGGCAACAAGAAACACCTGGCATTTGGTCATCTCTGCTTTCTCTTTTTGTTCAGCTTCACTTTCGATTTCATAGACTTTTAGAAAGAAATGGTAAGGTTCACCTTGTTCATCTACTCATCTGATGCTTGCATCTTTTCCAAAGAAGGACAAACAGAAGGCTTGAAGTGCACTGACAAGTGACCTCCTGAGGTCAACCCTCTCTGCCTTTGGATGTTCCTGACTGTTCAGAATTCTCTCCTCTGCATCTTCTTTGCATTGGCCCTGCCCTGATTACTGGGGCAATACAAACTAGGCCAACCCCTTCTGAAAATGACAGACCTTCAGTTATTCATTAGGTAATGAGGGGCCTTTACTTAACTTCTCAGATTAAATATCTGAGTCATTTCATCATTTTTTACATGACAAAGTTTAGAGTCTCTTCACCATTCCAGCCACTTTCTTCTGGCTCTCCACATGCTTCTCAAATGCAGAATGGAATGCTCCAGATGTGATCTAATGAAACAGAACAGGAATATGGTTTTCCTTAATCTATATTAAAATGAACATATATTGCCTTGACCGATGTGGCTCAGTGGGTTTTAGTGTTGTTCTGCAATGCAAAGGTCACTGGTTTGTGCCTGGGTTGCAGGCCAGGTCCACAGCTGGGGGCATGTGAGAGGCAACTGATGGGTGTTTCTCTCACACCTCAATGTTTCTCTCCCTCTTGCTCTTTTTCCCTTCCCCTCTCTCTAAAAATACATAAAAAACACCCTTTAAAAATGAACATATTAACACTGCTGGAATTCAAATGAACCCTTTCAAGTCTTAAGGGACTTTGATTGGAATCAGTGGATGGAATCATACAGCTATTAACTAATGTCTTCACTTCATCTGTCCTTATACCATTGTTTACATGGACATACATGTCAGGCCTTTTATTTATTACTACTAACCTTCATTTTGGATTTGATTCATTATTCCCACCTGTCACATTTTTTTCAAAGAACTTTCAGAATATGAGAGAAACGTAGAGATCATCTAGTCCAATCTCATCCAAGGATGTAAAGTTGTTGACCCCAATGCATGACAGAGTCAAAGCTCCTGAGGTGTTATCGCATCCTATTTCTTCCCTCGCTCCTTTGTTTCTTGTAGTAACCTGTGCTCTTGGCCATATTACCCTTTCCATTTGGGTTGTCGAATGGTTGATGTTGTTTAGAGCCACCAACTTTAGTTTGGATAACAAACTTGGATAAAGCATTATTATGAAAGATACTTTCTCTTTTCCCTTACAGAAGAAGTCCTGAAATGACATCTGTTCCCTCTCTGAGATCTGGCCTACCCTTGACCTTTTGGGAGACAAAGTTAATGATCATATTGATGGGTCAGCACTTACCTCACACTGCAGTTGTCTTTACAATAATGCCAATACAAAAGATGAACCTTGCCCTGGCCAGGTAGTTCAGTTGGTTAGGCTATCATGCTGATATGCAAAGGTTGCAGGGTCAATCCCCAGTCAAGGTACATGCAAGAAGCAATCAATGAATGTATAAATAAGTAGAACAACAAATTGATGTTTCTCTCTCCCTTCCTTTCTCTCTCTCAAATCAGTCAATAAAAATAAATAAAAAATAAAAGATGAGCCTCCTTACAGTGTCAAGATTCAGAAACTTTAGTTGTAGTGCTAGCAACACCTCTTTGGGCAAGTCAGTCAATCTTTTTGTGTCTCAGTTGCTGAAATGAAAAGAAACTAATTATATTTTGTAGCCTCATGATCAGTGTCTTGCTATTTATGGAAATGCCATTGTTTTCTTATTAGGAAAACAAGTTTAAAATTTCATCATTAGAAATTGAGTCCTCTGTGCTAAGACAAGAATTTCCCATTCAAATCCATATACTCCATGGGAAAGTTAATACATTGAAATTAGCTGCTAATACTTTAGAACACAGCTTTTTTGGAGGTTGCTAATGGGACACTTAGCTGAAGGGAGCTCTGAGTTGGATGAGATTCATAGTAGAAAAATATAGATAAGAGGTAGAGGAGAAACCCCACACTGGGGAGCTGCCTGAAATTAGAAGGCCTAATATGCTAAAGGGGGTATCTTGGTGGACTTAGAAGCTGTGAGCCCAAGTGTGGAAAGAAAATGACAAATTATTGTAGGAAGTAGAAGGGAATTAGGAAGCCATAGAATTCAATCCCCTCATTTCACAGATGAGGACATTGAGCCTTAAATGCCTTTAAGGCTCAAATGCCTAAAAAGGTCACACAGATGCTCAGTGGTGAAGGCTGGTCCCTGATTCCAGTGCAGTGCTTTTCCTCTAATTAGGGGTCTCCAATGTCCAAGCTGTGCACCAGTACCAGTCCGTGCCTGTTAGGAACCTGGCCACACAGCAGGAGGTGAGCCTGAATGTAATGTGCTTGAATTATCTTGAAACCACCCCCATACCCTGGTCTGTGGCTGTCTTCCATGAAATTGGTCCTTGGTGCCGAAGAGGCTGGGGACCACTGCTCTAGATCATGAAGACAAACTACACAATTTTGCTTAAAATGGCATTGTTCTCAGGTTCCCACACCATGCAAAGTGAGCCAGATTGATGAGGTTGCTGAAACAGTCTACTTGAGAGTAGAAAATGCCTCTCCCCCAGGCTGCACAGTCATCCTCTCAGAAATGTTTGGGTAAATGCGTCACCTCGGATTGTCTCAGCAGAGATTGGCTGAGACCCCAAAGCAAAGCCCTCTCATACAGTTGTTCTGTGGAGGCAGACTCTACTGATTAATTGGACTCTGAGTACCGATTGAGGACATGAACAGAATGATTTTGCTGCTGAACATGTAGTCCCAGATGAAGACAAATATCACCAGTCAAACAGGTCCTAGATGAGTAGTGAATGTTCCTGAAATGATGTGTGAAGGCTGTGGAGTCTTTAGGGAGGTAGTCAACTATATCATCTTTATTCTCTGCTAGGGCACATGCTGAGCACTGTTAGTATGTTTAGGACTGATTCCTAAAGGATCACCTATTTAGGATTTCTCTTGAAGCATCGCTCTTGTTCATTGTGACTGAGCAACTATTATTGATCATCTCCTTCCACCTGCCTTGCTGTCCTTTGAAAGGAAGGCCTTCCAGGGCACCCCCACACAGACCTAGCTCTGCTTAACTTGGAGCTGAGGGTGACCTTGTTGTTTGAGCAGCCCTCTTGCAGGTGCTTCTCAAACACAAAGGTGCATATGAATTTCCTGGGCATCTTGTTATAATGCAGATTTTAATTCAGTGGGTCTGAGATCGGGCCAGAGATTCTGCCTTGCAAACAAGCTCCCAGAAGATGCCAATGCTGCTGATCTGAGAACCAGACTTTAAGTAGCAAGGCAACGTTCCAGGATAGCCTCCTCTTGACTTGGGGAGAGGTTTGTGAGGTCTGCTTTGGCAAACTGTTCTCCACTCCATTCCTAGAGGAGTGTTTAACCAGGACCTTCCTGGGCCCCTGGGAAAATTATCAAACCTATTAGGCACTAGCAGTGAACATGGATCTTTGCACCTAAGCCTTCTTAATCAAACCTGCAATATTTGTGGGTGGGACTGTTTGCTTGCACAAACACCCTACACTTGCCCACAGTAATTAGGTAATTGAATTGCAAACGGTAATTAGCTGCCTAACTGCCTGCTTGTTCATGCAGGTATCCAATTTGCTTTTGAAATGTGGCTTATACTGGTGAAAATGGAAGATGCCGTTAAAGGCTGCAGACACAATTAAGAAGGCCCATTGAAAACCTGGCCCTGAGTGAGCAGCTGTTGCCTACTTCTACCTTATTATTTTTTCTCCTCATTTTAGTTTCTCTGATTACATTATTTTGGGGAACTCAGAGAATCTCTGTTCCATTGTGCTGCTTAAGAGAAATGAGAGGTGGTATCGGATGCCCGTTTTCATGTCTTTGGGATAAAATTAAAAACTAAATGTTGTGCAACAGAGTGACAGGTGGTCTGCCGCATTCTTAGTGAATTGACAAGCTTGTTTACTTCCTGAGAGCTTGTCTTTGTGTGGCCCATCATGACACAGGTGAGGACTTCTGATGCTGTCCCTCCCATGCTAGTGGGGCACATGCTCCAAATTGTGGCCCCAGAAACACAGTTCTGTTTTAACCCTTGGTCATTCTTGTAAGAGAAAAACACTAGAAATAGGAAGCATCTGCTTATCTGACAACACGAGTTTGTGTCCAAGCTTCCCAAGAAACTTCAGAGAGGCTGCTAGGCGATTCCTGCTCCCTTCCCTGCTCCCTTTCAAAATTGTTAATTCTTTTAAAACAAGTCTCACACTACTCTTCCACCTACCTCTCAGGTCTAAGATTCTGGAGGCTGCTGCAACCTAGGCTGTGGGTACCTGGGCATCGGCATGCCAAGCTGTGTGGAGAAGGATGGGGTGGTTATCTAGTTCACATCGTGCCCTGGAGATCTTCTGAAACTGCTGGCCTACAAAACAGTGTTCAGTTGAGCTGGCCCATCTTTCCTCACAGGTGAAAATCTTTACAACATGCAATGATCCCAAGTGTAAACCAATGGAGAGTGTTCATTGGCATCATGCAATCTTTGTAAATTATAATAGTATTTGTTTACTAATGATGTATGCTGAGTCATGAGTTTTTTCTCTTCTTTCATGTAACAGTAGTCTGGACTAGATTGTAGCTTAAGGGCTAAATTTTTAGGAAGAAAGTGTCTTGCATAATGCTCCCACCCCCTTTTTTATAACTGGCACAAAGACCATTGTGTGGTCTCCAAATTTAAAAGATGTCTATAAAAGAAGACCTAGAAACATTTAGACTAGATTATTGGAATCCACTTAATTTTAATTTTATCACAAAGTATACTTAAGGGCCAGTGGTCAAGGCTGTTACTGGAGCTTCTAGAAGTGAAAATCTTGGGCATCATTAGAAAAAAATGAAAAGAAAGAAAAGTCAATGGCATTTTTATATTCAGCATAAAATAATAAATTAGAATACAGAAAACTATAGCAACTTACATATTAAGATGAGAACAGTAATGACTGTTACTCCTATGAAAGAAAGAAGTGTATAAAGATTTTTCCCCCTTTTCTTTATAGTATTTTTCTACAAGTGCTCTAAAAGTCTCCCTAATATTGTTCCTTTTTATTAGGGCCTGCAAAAATCCCCAGAAAGATTCCTCAGGGAGTTCACATTTGTCTTATTTCTCTGAGGGGGAGGAAGGTTTCCCAGTGTATAAATCTGACCACAGCATTGAACCCGTTCTTCTCCATCCCTACAGAGTTGCCTTAGTTTGTTTGTTTGGCCCTTATTATTTATCTGCTGGACCATGGCAATCTCACCAAGTTTGTTGACCCTTCCTCTTCTTTTCTTTTCTTGTGTACAGTGTTCATACAGTTGCCAGGATTATTTCTTTAAAACAAAATCATCACATTACTCCAAAGGTTTAGTGATGCTCAGAGATAAAATCCATACCATAGCTTATAATGCTGTTTGCAATCTGGCTCCTGTCTCTTTAGGAGATCTCTCAGCAGCCCCCTGCTTGGCCATGCACCAAGCACCCTTGTCATATTAAGCTTCTCAACATTCTCTGAATGTCATATCATCTCATTATACTCTGTCACTTTCCAGTGGACAGAAAATCAAACTGGGTATAAACAGGGACCCATTGTAGGGTACTTTCAAAACTCAGGAAGGGAAGAACTTATGGGCAGATAATTGGGAGTGATTGTACTTTAATCCTTTCAAAGGTTTATTGAGTAGAAAGAACACTTGTCTAAATAAGCTCAGTGTGTAGCAGTTATCCATATCACATTGCTTTATAACCAACATTCAAGGAATTATATTAGCCTCTTGGCTACAGAGCATATGGAAGTCCAGATGGGTGTAGTTTTTTTCCCTTTTCATTTTGTTCAACTTGTGCTGATGGTATCAGATTTTCCATCTCTAGAGTCAGAGCTTATACTTATAAACATAGTGAGTTCAGTGCAAGAGAAGGGGAAAAGGCAAAAAAAAAAAAAGAAAGCATTTTATGAGGAGAGGACAGAGTTCACCTTTCCTCTTAATGTCTAGTAATACACAGTTATCCGTGAAGATCGGCTACTTTCTCACAGGGAAAATTCAAGGTTTGGTGCTCTTCAGGAAAATGTCAGTTTATAACATCTGCAGCTTCATGGAGCTGAACAAATTTTTTGGTTGAGTTAAATTTTCCCTTCAGATAATCTACAATCTGAGAATGAGAGTGAAACTTTTGGAAACAGCATTTAATCTTTCATTTGGCTGCTTCTTCTGCCTTCCTTACCCTGCTACCCCACAAGTTAGGGGCTGTCGGTCTTCTAGCAAAGAGGAATGACCTTCATTTTCAGAAATCAGAAGAGGAGAGGAGGTAGGGGAGAAGTGCTAATATGCTGAGACCCCCTTTGTAGTGGGGGCATGTCTCTAACACTTGTTCCACACTCCTTTTTCTAGGAACCTTGACAAACGAGGGAGCAGAGGAATCCTTACACTGGAAAAGAGTACCTTACAGGGATACAGACTTTATGGACCCCAATAAAAATACCCACAGACATGGTCTCCTTTCAGTCACCCAGTATAAGTGAGCCCATGTTCACGAACCAATTAGGAGGGTGCTTTGTGTCTGGGTCACTTTACCAAGAAATATAATGAAATGGAGAGTGTCAGATGAGTTTTCAACCATTCCACCACCCCATTCTCCCCTTTGGCAACCATCACCTTGTTCTTTGTACCTATGGATCTGTTTCAGTTTTGTTCAATTGTTTTGTGTTTTTTTAGATTTCACATGTAAGTAAAATCACATGGTATTTGTCTTCTTCTGTCTGACTTATTTCACTTAGCATAACATCCTCTAAGTCCATCCATGTTGCCACAGATGGCAAGATTTCATTCCTTTTTATTGCTGAGTAATATTCCATGGTGTGTATACACACACACACACACACACACACACACACACACACACACACACGTCAAATTTTCTTTATCCATTCATCTATTGATGGACACCTGGTTTGTTGCTTCCATATTTTGGCTATTATAAATGAACATGGGGATACATATATCTTTTTGAATTAGTTTTTTTTTCTTCAGATAACTACCCAAAAGTTGTATTGCTGGTTCACATGGAAGCTCTAGTTTTAATTTTTTGTTGAATCTCCATTCTGTTTTCTATCCTGGCTGCACCAGTTTACAATTTAATCAGAAGAAACAAAAATTACCATGTACCATGCTAAATCTAAAAAGCACATGTGCCATTACAACCAGTGGTCCTCTTGTGAAGTCCCTTTTCTGATGGGGATTCAGGCTACTCAAATGAGAAGCAAACTGAACCAATGGAAAATCAATCATGTTTGAATTATCTCCTTCAGCTGGACTATACAGAGCAATGGGGGGAAAAGTGACAGACCCATGGTTTACAATAAGATCCAATGCCTTTCTCCCGGCTAGAATGTGCAGAAAACCTGAATCAGGTTATTCAGAAAAGCCAAAGGCAGTGATTTTGGAAGCATTCAACTGCACTCATCTATGACCATGTTATATTCTCTTACTCAACTGGTTCTAATTACTATGTGTCTACTACCATGCTGGGAACTAGAGAAATCTAGTGAACATGGTAAATCTCTGCTCTTATAGAGGTCACTGTGTGGTGAGAGATACAAGCAAGGAGTATGATGGCTGCCAACCTACTTAAAAATACACTACTCAGATAGCTCTGAATTATACCAGATGCAGCTAGGCAAGACTTTGAAATCTACCAGTAGAGCCCATATTCTAGTTTGAGGTTTTTAAAGCCTGACTCTCATAATCCGCACTGCGTTGTTTATATAACCATTTCCTCTTTATTTCAAGAGCAGAAGGGAGAGGCTGGCAATGCTGCCTTTGCTGTTCATATTTTACTAATTCTTCCCTCATTCAGGCAGATCACAGAGATGTAACGTGTACAGTTGAATTAAATGATATCTACATTTATCCTTTAAGCAGGAAGAATGTGAAAAACTTCACCAACAGGGAACTTATGATCACTGAGCTTAACAGAAGATTCTCACCTTTCTCACTGTGATGGGCTGAATTGTGTACCCCTATAATTCTTATGCTAAGGTCTTAGCCCCCAGGATCTCAGAATGTGACTCTGTTTGGAGATGGGGCCTTTAAAGAGGTGATTATGTTAAAATGGGTCCTCTTCAATTTTACTGGAGTCCTTATATGAAGAAGAGATTAGATCACAGAATTGGACACCAGTGGTGTGTGTGTGTGGAGGAAAGTCCATGTGATGACGCAACGAGAAGGTGGCCATATACAAGCTAAAGGGAAGGCTTGGAAAAGATTATTCCCTTATGACCTCCAGAGGAAACTGAGCCTGTCATCATCTTGATCTTGGACTTCCAGTTTCCAAAACTGGGAAAACATATTTCTGTTGTTTAAGCCACACATTCTGTGGTCCTTTGTTATGGCAATCTTGGCGAGCAAATATACTTGCCTCTGGATCTTTTGAATATTCCATGGTCCAGTAACTTGATGGGCTAATCTTTCAAAAGAAAGGAATGTTAACTCTCCCTGGTTCCTATTCAGACAGGAAAAGGTGCCTAAATTATTCTTCTACCATGTTAAATAGACAGCAACTGGACACATTATGAACACTATGTTTACTATCACTAATCTTCCAAGTCCAACGGGGCACTATTACTTTTTCTTACATGGATTAACTTTTTCAAGAATAGAACCAGAGAAGTCTCTCAATATTTGACATTTTAATATTGACATGCTTATATCATGAGAGAGCTCAGTAATAAATGGCCACTCCACACTTGTTTTGGCTCAGTGATCCACAAGCAAACGTTGAAAGGACTCTGATCTCCAAGGTTTTCTATACCAAAATCAAACTACTTACTGTTTCTAAAATATCACCTGCAATTAAAATTTTCTATTTGATGGGGTTGAAAATCACATAGATAATTTTTAATAATCAGGAGATTGACATGTAAATCACTATTGTTTGAAAAAGCTCACTGATGCAAAGATGTAATTTTCTCTCTTTTCCTCAAACCAGTAAGAAAGCAAATAACGACCATTTTGCAGTCCTGTGGTTAAGAGATGGAAACTTTGTGTTGGGAGATATTAGAAATGCTTTTTTTTCTAGAGCGTTCTCATTGATAAAGTGTTAGATAACACAGGCTTTTTACCAAAATTCCTCTGCTTAATGACTAATTGTGGGAAAATAGACCTGGCTTCAAAATCATGCCTTTCCTATTTGCATTTTTTCCTTTTCTTTCCTAGACTTAAAATTCTAGTTGTGCTAGAAATCATGATATGTCTAACACTTTTTGAAAATTATATAGATCAAAAGAGAAAGCATAAAAAGCTTTGATAGTCTCCTTCTAATAAACCCCCTTTTAGACATTTTTAATTTATACAGAAAAGTAGTGTTCAGTTGGGAAATGCTCAGATATTGTGCTTTAAAGCCTTAATTTATGTGATCAGCTTGATCCACATGGTGCACATTAGCCCTACTTGTTGGCAGAGGGAAAAATTTAGCTTGATAATATTCTCTACCCTTTGTGAAAAGCAAAATATGCTGAATAAGGACCCCAGGAGGCATTGCTGGCTCCTACTTGTACAGGTACTAGCCCACTGTGTGCAGAGTGGCCATGGGTGGTCTTGGGGTTAAGGAGACGTTTGCCTGCCCAATTTTCTGCTGCTCTGGTCCCTGAGAGATTGCTAATTCCTTTCTTATGTTATAGCCAAATCCAATAACCACAGAAGACAACATCTGTGTTCAATAGGCATATTTTTGCCAGCTCACATTAAATAATTCATTATGAATGTTTGTAGGGCTGAAATTAGCCTTTATTAAATATAGAAGCAGGCATCATCACCATTCCCTGATGAGACCAATCAATCCCTTTAATGATTCTGCTCTACAAGGGGTATTGTTGGGACTTTTAATTTTTTAAAAAATCATTTCTTACTCACCAACTCTTATGAATTGAATTGTGCCCCCTCAAAGGCTATCGAAGTCCTAAACCCTGGTTCCTGTGAATGTGACCTTATATGGAAATAGGATTTTTATGATGATGAAGTTAAGATGAGGCAGGTCATTAGGGTAGGATGTAATCCAAATGCCTGGTATTCTTATTTTTAAAAAAAGAGGAGATTTGGACACAGGGAGAGACATGCACAGGGGGACGATGGTACTGAGATACAGGAAGAACACTATCTACAAGCCATGGGATTTGTGAGGCTCCCAGAAGCTAGGAGAGAGTCCTGGAGCAGAGACTCTCTCATAGTCCTCAGATGGAACCAGCCCTGTGGACACCTTGATTTCAGCTTCTAGACTTCAAAAGTGTGAAACAATAGATTTCTGTTTTTTTAAGTCCCCCTGCTGTGCTATGTTGTTACAGCAGCCCCAGGAAGCTAATATATTGATACCAACTGCCTAGGTCTGCTCCACTAGGGTTAGGATATTGCTACCAATTTGGAATCTTTGCATGGAATGCAGGTGCTCCCAAGTTGGCTCACTGCACTTAAAATTGCACCCCAGACATTTCTCATCTCCCTCTATTTAGTTTATTTCTTAGCATCCATTATTTAACACAGAGCATATTTTACTTATTTATGCTTTCTGTCATCCTGTCTCACTAGAATGTTAGCTCCACAAGGGCAGGGAGTATTGACAATTTTCCTGAACAACATCTGCAGCAGTGCACAAAGTAGACACTCAGATATTGGTGAAAAGAATGACTGAAAGAATTAATTGCTTTCTCTTTCCACATAAACCTCAACACCTATCTTATTCTGAACATAACCACTCTACAGAGACCATTGCAAAAAAAAAAAAGGCAAAAGAGGAATGAAAGAGTATTGTGGATTAGATGCTGGGAAATTTGTCTAATCTAGGATGTATTTCATTTGAAGTTATAAGTAGTAGAAGAGAGTAAGATGATTATCCTTTAGCTCAGATCTTTTCATCACTCATTTTTATTCATCCCTTTACAATTAGCCCATTTCAAGTCTGAGATTTCACTAAGTTTTGAATAGGTTACATCTATTCCTAAAGGATAGCACAGCAATTTTGAATGTCCAAGTTTTACTTGAAATTTCTGTTTTTGGATTAACTGCTTGTAGGGAATATCATGGGTTTACAACATGTTTGGGTTGAGATTTTGATTGAGTACACTTCAGTAGGCACTCTGTGTGAGTGAA
Organism: Carollia perspicillata; assembly: GCA_004027735.1. Taxonomy (NCBI): domain Eukaryota; kingdom Metazoa; phylum Chordata; class Mammalia; order Chiroptera; family Phyllostomidae; genus Carollia; species Carollia perspicillata. The sequence goes on from PVKM010003047.1 coordinate 16,232, forward strand.
CAAGCCATCAGGCCCCTTCTTAATGTTCAGAGAGGGTTTTCTTGCCTGCGAAATTACTGACTCATGAGAGAATGAGCAGTGCTCCATAATACTGGTCCCTGGGATTATTTGGAGATTATGGTATCCCAGGCTGAGCCCCTTCCTCACCTTCTTCTCACCTAAAAGAGTAGGGTCTGGGCTGCCCAGGGGTTCTGTTTAACTTCTCCAGGTTAGCCCAATATAGCTACACCTAGCTGACCACCATATTTTTATGTTGCTTAAATTGGAATTTATAATTCACTTGTGGGTTACATTTCCAAAAGTCTTACCACTTGCTGTATGTGTGATCTTGGGCAAATTATTTAGTCTTTTGAAACCTATGAAAAAAGGAATGAGAATAGCTATCCCTACAGAATTATTGTTTGGAGAAAATAATGTATGTAAGGCTCTGGAACATGGCAGGTGTTCCAGAAATGGTAGAGATTGCTATTTCTACTGTAGGCTGGCAATTTTGATAAGGTCTCTACTTAACCTACAGGCTCTAGGCTGCTCAGACTTCAGCAGAAATATTAACAATGGAACCTTTCCTCACAGGCGTGGGCAGTGGGGGATGCCTCTGATCCGATTTGACTCTTCTGCATTGTAGATGTGAATGCGATTCTGTGCAGGAAATGTAAGTTGCAGGTGCCAAGGGGAGAAGGGAGGATGTGTGTGAATGCTCAGAAAGAGGCTCCAAGACTCGCTGATAGAGTCTTCCACAAAATCCCACATGGAAAACTCCCCAGTGACTAAAAAATGCTTGCTTTGATAGTTGCTGCGAGGTCCCAAACCACCCGGGGCTTCGGGAGTCCACGGCTTATTGCTTGAGCGGAGATGCTTTGGATGTCCTTGAGCGACAACCTCACCTGTTGTTCACAAACAGCCCTAACCCAAATTCCACTGAGGAGGAGGTGATGTTCATTAAAGCATCTCACCAGCATGCAGAGAAGAAGGAAATCAACTTGAAAGATAATTTATGAGCAACCTTTTTCAGTGTTTGAACGTATGCCAGCGCATCAAGCAGAAGCCACTCCGTTTTTTAATGTATTTTTTGTAATTGTTGTTTGTCATTTTGGTATGATAACCACCTGTAGTCATTAGCTCTCCCTATTTCTAGCACAGGGTCTCAAACATCTGCCACTGTAGCCAAAAAGTCCCTCAACAGACTTAAACTTTATGTCCCTGAAATGGGAATTTCATCTCCCGTTGTTGGAATTATGCATATGTCTTCTTTAGCCTGCCGTCTGGTGGTTCTCGACCAACTCTGCATTCCTAAAGCAGTCTGCAGCACCCTGCTCATCTTGGTAACTGTGCTCTTGTTTTCCATATTCCCGTACATGTCTTATCCTTCTTGCTGGACTTCTGGCTCACCCAGGTCAAATATGAAGTGTTCTGCAATTTTATGTCTCATTTTGCACCTAGCAGAGTGAGGGCTCAGCAAATGCTTATTGAATGCATTTTGCATGCAGTTTCAGCACAGTCAATGCAGGGAGGGAAGGGAGGGGAGTGAAACTAAAAGAAGTCCCTTCAGTTGTTTCTTTCAATAAAATGATTTCATGTGGTCCTAAATCATCGTGGCATCGAATTATCTAGACTTAAATAAAGAGTGAAAACTCCATGTTGATATATGTTGGAGGGCTTTTTTCCACCTTAAATATAGGTTCCCAAAAGAAAAGAGGCTGGTTTGAGTTGTCCCTGCAAATGATTTGTTCTGGAAATCCTTTTCTCTTAAGCAAAACCCTGGGTGTTTACAGCTGTTGCAGCTCATCACTCTCACCTCAGTACATTATCCCGAGAGATCACAATATTGTCTCAGAGGTTTAAAAGATGTTAAGATTCCAGTATGATGCTCTCTCTCTTTTTTTGTTTTTACTGGAAAAAAAACTGATGTAATTTGACCTTAAAATATGAAAATGTAATCTTCCCTTCAGAACAGAGAATCTGTATCTCATGGACCACATTTCCTGTAAGTGCCCTGTGTGTGTTCGAAAGAATGTATTTTTCATGGTCTCTAAGTGAAACTTAAATGGTGTGTGCTCAAAAATGTTTGCTTACCAGAATTTCCTAGAGGCTTAAAAAAATTTACAAGTATGAACCACAATATGAATATAATTTGCCATCTAGGCAGCAGTTTTGTGACTAAAGAAGTGTTTTTATTTTGTTTAGATACAGACATTACTCTCATAAATGGTGAATAGTGTCCTTGTGTGTTTATTATACAAAGCAATGTAGAAATTAGACATAGCTCTCACTTGTGTGGCTCAGTGGGTTGGGCATCATCCTGCAATGTGAAAGTTTGCAGTTTGATTCCCAATCAGGGCGCATGCCCGGATTGTGAGTTCGGTCCCTGGTTGGAGCACGAACGAGAGGCTACCGATCCACATTTCTCTCTCATATTAGTCTTTGTCTCCTTCTCTTTCTCCCTCCCTTCCCCTCTCTCTAAAAATAAATAAGTAAAATCTCAAAAAAATAAAATTAGACATGAAGAAAATTGCATAATTTAGTCCACATATACACAGCAGGATCCCTTGGCAGGCTATAGTCCTTGTCTCAATTTGAACACTGACTTTATCCAGGCTTCACACAGGCAATTTCTAAGTAGGACAGAAACTGAAACTGAAGAAACCAAAGTGTGTTGTTTTTTCTTACTTTAATACATAAGCAACCAGGACATCATCTGTGGTAGTTAAGGAAAACGCTGCCCAAGGCCCTTTCTAGGTCTCTCAAGATAGTCTCCTTGGCATGCTGATTGACCTCAGATAAGATCTAAATTAATCTGGAAAATGAAAAGTCTTTTTAATGCCAGGTCATTAGAAATAGAAGATAAAGATTTGCAACATTCCTTTGCTACAGGCTCAGGATTCCTAATAACATCCAGTGTCTATTCAGAGAGGTGGAAAGTAAATGATGTAGACACCTTAGTGAGCATTGCCTTTTTGAGCTCATTTACCTCATGAGAGATGCCAGGGAATGTATGCGAGTATGTATGCAAGTGTGTGTCAGTGTGTATGTGCTGTGAATGTACGTGGCAAATGTGTGTGAGGTTTATGCATGGTATGTGTACACGCACATGCGAGCATACTGCTAGATGTGCATTGCGTGGCATGTTTGAATGTATATGCACACACAAGCACACGTGGCACACATGTGTCAAGTATGATGTGTGTAGTAGATGTGTGCGCCCATGGTGTATGTGGGTGTGCCTGTGGTGTACATATGCATGCATACGTGTATGTGTGAGTGTGTGGTACATGTGTGTGCCTGTGTTTGGCATATATGTGTATATTCTATGTGTGTGTATGTTTGATGTATATATGAGTATATTTGTGAAGTATATGTATTCATGTGTGTGTTTGGGGTATTTGGTGTATGTGTGCTTGTGTGTAGTATATGTGTATGAGTTTTGTGGGTGGTATGGTGGTATGTATGTATGTGGAAGGTTACCAATAAATATATTTTTATTTTTAAAAAAGTGCCTTCAACTTTTATCCCCTCCAATCCATGTTCCTCTTTGCTCCAAGGTTCTCTTTCTAAAACATAGCTGACCTTAGCTTATTCCTGCTCAAGAAAAATATAAAAAAGAAGAAGGAACAAATTTTAAGAAGGCACCTCAAAACCTAGAGAAGGTAATTAAAGGCCCTTCTCAGTTGGACCATGAGCTACTTTTCCATGCTTCGGTGTCAGACACCAGTTGTTTGGCCTTGCCCTACCCTCTGTATTTCTCACGTGGCGTCTAGGGAGGCCGGCAAGTGCAGGGATTCAGAAGATGCAGGAGCAGAGGCTCTGAGCCCAAGGGCATAGCTTGGGTCTTCTCTTCCATTTAGTAGCTTTGCCTTTGGACAAGTTATCTGATCTCTTCTAGCCTAGTTTCCTCATTTATACAGAAGGAATGAGAATAGTACTCCTTGTCATTGGATAATGAAGATGCCTTTGTGAGGATGAAATAAGTTAATACATAGAAACCACTTAGAACAGTGTCCAGCACCAAGTGACTGCTGTGTAAGACTGAGCTACTATTTGTTTCATTCCTGGGGCTCCTGCACTGTCCTTCATGTATTCTTTTGTTCCTCTGGAATGTCTTTGCTCTTCCTACACATGTTAAAATCTTCCTACACATGTTAAAATCTCTCCTGGTTCAGTAAGATGCTGTCATGAAAGCCAACTATATTACTTACTTGAACCAAGGAAACATTATAGGTCACCTATAGTTTTAGTGCTTGGGTTGGTGATCAGAGAGATCTAGGGTCAAATCTAGCCTCCATCCTATATTAATACCTTTTTAAAGTGTAGCTTTCTGATCAGTGAACTGATGTGCCACTGGGCCTTCCCTTTCTGGGTATTGTTAATGTTAAAAAGCTAATGTGTGGGAAGAGTGGAGTGGAGCAATCCTCTCTACTTTGGATTTCCTTAGCATTTTTTTTCTTCTGGACATATACACCTGATTATCTGCCTTGTGTTATACTTACCTTGTGAATATCTACGTTGCATCAGTTATTTTTCTTGCCCTCCATTGCCTAGTATAGCACTATGTTTATGATATTCCTTTGAAAACATTTGTGAAATAAACAAATAGTGAGAATTCAAGATGAATCGGGAAATGATTGTGAACCTCTAGGGTCAGTTCAAAGTCATTACTGTAAGAATGTATAATATCAGTAAACATTCCAATAGCTGCCTTTAAAAGTTTCATAGCTCAAAAATAGCTTGAAATCTTTGGAAGGCAAAAAGGACTTTTAAGAACCTACTTTAATTTGTTTTCATCCCCTATTTCTTTTGTTGTCATGTGGTGAGGAAGGCTGGTTCCCAGGGTCATTGCAAATTGATTGTGTGCTGTGCACTTAAAAGAACTGAAGTAGGTTCTTAGAGTTTGTTCACTGTTATTGCTTCTAAGATTTTCATTCTGATCATTGATTTAATTTTTTCTCTTGGTAATAGCTTTTTGAACTACAACAAAAAATATTTTAGCAAAAATATTAGCCTTGTGGATAATTGCTACGAGACTTTTTTGTGTGTTGTGACTATATGTGTAGAAATACTTAACTTATATGAGTCTCAAAAATCAAACTTGTTAAGTGCAACAAGTATGATTTGTTTCTGATAGTCATGTTTTAAAATGCCTTTGAAGGTCTTTGAATGATTTTTAAGGAGATTTACATGATCTGTAGTGGTAGTCAAAATGTGGAAGGTAAGAGGCAATATGTAAAATAAATTATATTTACCATTTTGTATTTTGCATACTTTAAAGAGAGTATTTAAAAAAACTGTATACCTTAAAGAGAGTATTTTAAAATCCAAATTTTAAAAGTTATTTCTTGTCATACTTGAAAAGTGCTTTCAGGATGCCTGTTTTAACAGTTTATAGCAGAAGCCAACAATCGCTTTTGTAAATATCACAACTGGTAGGTAAACTCCAGAGGGACCCACTCACTGGGACATAGATTTTATGGATTGGTATGCAAAGTGTTCCCTGACTTGACAGAATGTTGCCTCTTCCTCTACTGAACAGAGTTCTGTAACCCATCATTTTCTCAGATTCCTCAGCTCTTTGTTCAGATAGTATTCTGCGGGGAGATGGTGTCCAGCCATCCTGTGGAATAGTGATGAATGGACTGGTCCTCCTTCAATGTGGTTTTAGTCAGCACCTAGGAGAGTAGATGATAAACCTTATTAAATGAAGTGATGGGTAATAACAAAGGAAATTTCACAAGGTGGTACAAAAATTCCTGTTAAAGTGGGAGATGTGTACAAATGTTCCACAGATGGAATGGCTTTCTTCACTGTGTGAAACTTAAAGAATTTCAGGACCCAAACCCTTTAATACCCCCGAACAAGACCCCTGTCATGGCAGGAAGTCAATTTTCTCCATAGTAACCAAAACAAATAATGAATATTGCCTTAGCAGACAAGATGGATAAAAGGTGCATGTAAAATTAATTTATGCCTTGGGATCAGACACTTGAGATGAGAGAACTGGTTCATAAAGTGCCCAAGAGGAGCTATTAGAAAAGAAACAAAATAAGTCCCATGTTGAGGTCCAGAGGGAGCTGTTGTGAAAGTGTATAAATCCTTTTTCCTCTGCCTTTAAGGAGAAAGTTGTCAATATGTTCCCATTTACACGGTCACTTTGACTATGGCCCCCTGGAAATCCTAGGCCTGCCAAATGATGTTTATTAAGACATGCCTTCAAGAATGATCTCTTAATCCACTCTATTGTACAGTTGGGGTGTTTTTAATTATTATTACATACATCAATTCTGAGTTGCAGAGGTGCCCCCCAAATTAAAATTCAGATGATTTTGAGTCTATAAAAATCTTGCTTTAAGAAGATAGGAAGAAAAAAAAGAAAACATTCTTACAAACACACAGAATCCTTAGAAGCAACTGTGGAGCTGTAAATTTTTCATTAAGTATAGAAATTAAAAACACTAATTAAACCACTGTTTGGAAAATAACTCTAAATATTAAAAGGAACTTTTCAAGAGGGAAAAGTATCTGCTTTTTCTGTGCCTAGAGCTGTGGTTTTTGAAGTCAGGGAGGCTGGCAGGGTGCCTGCTTTGTGGGGAGCCTATTTGTTACCCTAAGTAGGAAGGTGGCAGGACGCCAATGCTGAGCAGGATGCCGCTCCCATTAGGGGAAAATCGCATGTACTGCTTAACCTGACTCAGGCTTCCTCTTTGTAGTAGATTCCATCCTCGCTCTCCCTACCCTATTTCTCCAAGATCACTTTCTTCTTTCATACTTACCTGTATTTTTTGGATTGTAAGACACACTCCCTACCCCACCCCACCTTGGGAGGAAACTTGGGAGGAATAATGGTTGTTAATGCTGCTGTTGAGTTCTCTTTACATTTACATTGGTGAAATATTATGTTACTTACGTTAGTAAATATTTTAACACATTTTTTTTGCTTCAAAAAAATTTTTTTCCTATTCTCCTCCTGTAAAACCTAGGTGCATTTTATGGTCCCCAAAATACAGTGATATTCAGTCAATCCCACAGTCCATCTGTTTCTTCCCAGGATCTCTTGCTACTTTCTCTTCCTTCTAGTCACCATTATTACCTTATTATTGCACAACCAGATGACTAGAATAGCTCCCTCATTTACCCAGCCATTTTTTTTTGCCCCACTCCCCAGACTTCAATCTTTCCTGTACAACTCATTGAATTTATTTTTCCAGAAGATCATTTTATTTTTCACTTCTTTACTAAAAAAAATATGATTTCCTGTTTCTTGAAGAGTGAAGCCCAAATTCCTCCGTGTGGCATTTATAGTTCCCCACAAGCTGACCTTAACGTACACTGTAACATATCTGTCTACCAATTGTTTCACGAATCCATCATTGTAATCATTATCACCTACCACAAATGCCTTAGGCTTTCCCATGCATCTTTTCTTGTGCAATTCTTGTCAGTTATTGGAATAGCATCCTTGGTGGGTATTTATTTCTTTCTTTCCAACACAAAGACCACCTCTTCTGCATCCCCTAAAAGCCAACTCTTATTTTATATCCCTGAATACTTTCTAACCTCCCAGTCCTCAAGACCTCATTTTACTCTAAACTTCAATAGTACTTAATATCTGTGGTAGGCAAAATAACCTACAAAAATGTCTGTGCCTTAATCCCTGGAATCTGTGATATGTTACATTATAGGGCAACAGGAACTTAGCAGGTGTAATTAAAGTTACAGACCTTACCAAAAGGAGGTTATCTCAGGTCACCCTGGTGGTCTCAATCTAATCACAAGAGTCCTTAAAAGCAGAGAACTTTCTCTGACTGCAGTCGGCAGGAGAGAAGAGGCAGAAGAGAAGGTAGATGAGATGTGGCAAAAGACAAAGTTCCCAGTCTGAGAAAGATCTGACACACTGTTGCTGGCTTTGAGATATAGGAGTCCACGTGCAAGAACTGGAGAGAGGCTTCCTGGAGCTAAGGGCGGTGCCCAACTGACAACCAACGAGAGAATGGGGCCTCAGTCCTTCGACAGCAAGCAACTGTATTCTGACAACAATCTTGGTGAATTAGGAAGCAGATTCTTCCCAGAACTTCCCAGTAAAAGCCCAGCCTTGATTTTGACTTTGTGAAATCTGAAACAGGGAAACCAGCCAAGCCAAACCAAGTGTCTAATCTACAGTACTGAGATAATAAATTCATGGCAGTGTATTATGACAGCAATGACAGCTAGTACAATATCCTTTCTGTGCATTTCGCAAAATGTGGAGTTCAAGAAATTGAGATTTAGAATTTGACTGCTTGGGCCTGAATTCTGTAATTTGCCTACAGACCTTAGGCAACTTACTTAACATTTTATATGCTATAATTTCATCATCTCTAATAAAGAAACATATTATCACTCCTGATAATTCATAGGCTTATAATGAATATTAAGTTAGATGTTACATATGAAAGCATTAGAAACAGGCCTGGCACATACTAGCATTCAATAATGCTATGCCTTCTGGCTGTTTATATTTATGGTGTATTTCTACAACCAGATACTAAGCTCCCGAGATACAGATAAATGATAGTTTATAAATGATCCTAAACTCTCATAGCTCTTCCCATGAAGAGACAAAGCCCTCTTTCCTCTGTCATTTTCATCTGGGCTAACCTTTGCCTTTTGTTGTCCAGAAGAATGTGGTGGACTTGATGCTGTGGAAATCTCGAGGGACTTGCATTTTTTGCTTCTCTCTCTTTGGAATGCTTCTGCCATCATGTGAAGAAGCCCAACATGAAAAACTTAGTGATCTGTCACTTCAGACATCACCACTTGGGCCTCAGACCATCAGAGCATCCAGTACAAGTCAAGCACCCAGCTTACTAAAGCCAGAGTCCTGCAGCAAATACACAGCTGACAGTGCAGATTATTTTGTTTCTTTGCATTATCTTCAGTAACCACTAAGAACTTAGCCCAGATCCTTGTAAACATTTGCAAACTAATTTCATAATTTGGGTGAAAAATATACATCCTTAAACTCTATAGTTGAGGTAAAGCAACAAGAAGGTTATCATTCACTATAACAACTAGATAAATGTATGAGTAATATATCTCTGACTTTGTGCTGATTTTGTGCAAGTCATATAGCTTCTAGGGCCCTCAGATAGCACATAGAAGCTAGGAGGCTTATATCAGTCTTTTCCAAACCCCACATTCCACCATGGAGCTCTCTGTTTACAGCCCTGGTCAAGACAGCTGCAGCCAGGGGCCAGGCATTCCAAGTCTAAAGCAGTTGACAAAGACGAGCTACTGCTGCTCTCATAGTAGAAGCCAAGACCCAATGGTCACTGGTTTATGCGATTCTGTTTCATATTATGTTTTGTCATTTGTTGGGAAGGGAAATATTGGAGTACTTTATCTAGCTTCCTCTGCTGATATCATAAAGTACATCACAATTAGCAGGTGGCTGGCAGTCCCAGCAGAGAGAAAAGAACATGGAATTCTTTTAAGAATAAATGGGCCACTAATAGCAGACGTGGTGGCAAAATGGGCAGTCCCACACTCACGTGTGGTGGGTAAAAATTGGGAGGGATACCCTACGAGTGAGAGATCCCAGGCTCAGGAGAGACTGCACAGCCCAAGGTTCTAGCACTGGGAAAGTAAATCCCCATAACTTCTGGCTGTAAAATCCATTGGGGGTTGAGGAGGCAGAAGAAACTGCCTGATTTTCAGGAAAGTTCATTTAAAGGGCCCGCATGGACTTAGAACATACACAAACACACCCATTCTGGGATTCACTACCAGGGCAACAGCCGGAGGGGAACCAGTGGTATACAGGAAGTGGGTGAAGTGACTGGAAATGGGGGGAGTGATGGGCAACCCCTAGAAGCTAGGCAGTGACATTGTCCCCTCTCTGAACCCTCCCCCCACACAGAGCCACAAAGTGGTGAAATGGATTGCCCCACCCTGGCAATTACCTAAGGCTCTACCCCACACAATTTACAGGTGCCTTTTACAGGGAGTCAAAGCAGCTCTACCTAATACACAGAAACAGACACAGGGAGGCTTCCAAACTAAGGAGACAAAAAATATGGCCTAAATGAAAGAACAGAACAAAACCCCAGAAAAAGAGCTAAATAAAATGGAGATAGCCAACGTATCAGATGCAGAGTTCAAAACACTGGTGATCAGGATGCTCAAAGAATTCACTGAGTATGGCAACAACATAAATAAAGAAATGAAGGTACACTAAGTGAAATAAAGAAAAACCTACAGGAATCAACAGTGGAGAGGATGAAACCAAGAATCAAACCAATGGTTTGGAACACAAATAAGGAAAAAAGATTCAATCAGAACAGCAGGAGGAAAAAGAATAAAAAAAAATGAGGATAGGCTTAGGAACCTCTAGGGCAACTTTAAACATACCAACATATGAATGAATGGGGTACCAGAAAGAGAAGAGGAAGAGCAAGAAAATGAAAACTTCTTTGAAAAAATAATGAAAGAAAACTTCCCCAATTGGGCTAAGAAGATAGACATACAAATCCAGGAAGCACAGAAAGTCTCAAATAAGTTGGACCCAAAGAGGACCACACCAACACACATAATACTTAATATGCCAAATCATAAGTAGAGAATCTTAATAGCACTGAGAGAGAAGCAAAGAATTGCCTACAAAGGAGTTCTCATAAGCTGATTTCTCAAAAGAAACCTTACAGGGAAGAAGGGACTGGCAAGAAGTATTCAAAGTGATGAAAAGCAAGGACCTACAGCCAAGATTAGTCTACCCAGCAAAGCTATCATTCAGAATGAAAGGGCGGATAAAATGCTTCCCAGATAAGGTAAAGTTAAAGGAGTTTATGATCACCAAGCTATTATTTTATAAAATGTTAAAGGAACTTATCTAAGCAAAACAAAATCAAAACTATGAACTTTAAAATGACAACAAACTCACAACTATCAACAACCGAATCTAAAAAAATAAAAACAAAAACAAACTAAGCAAACAACCAGAACAGGAAGAGAATCATAGATATGGAGATCATTCGGAGGGTTATCAGCTGGGAAGAGGAATGGAGAGAACAGGGGAAAATGTGTAGGGATTAAGAAGCATAATTGGTAAGTACAAAATAGACAGGAGGATGTCAAAAATAGTATGGGAAATGGAGAAGCCAAAGAATTTACATGCATGACTCATGGACATGAACTAAGGGGGAGCATTGCTAGAGAGAATGAGGATACTGGGCAGAGTAGGGCAAAGGGGGGAAAATTGGGACAACTGTGATAGGATAATTAATAAAATATATTTAACCCCCCCCAAAACCCAAAACAATGTTTATTTCAATGTAGGGTGGTAGATATACAAGTATTTGTTTTATTCTTATCCTTTACACTCAACAATATTTTACAAATATTCTTTTGATACTGCTCAATATTTAATAAAAGCTATTTTTAAAACTAAAAGGGAATAAATGGGCTTCATAGCTTGCCTAATAGCAGTTTCTTTGACATTTGTGTTGCAGTGAACACATGCTGCAGCAGACCTAGGAGGTGCTTAAGCTTATTATTCTATGTTTGGTCAGTGAGGGGAGTAAAAGGATAATTTTCTTGATCTAAACTAATATAAATAATGTCTTATGCCTCTAGGGAGATAGCTTATGAATACAAATTATTTTTGTTACATTATTGCTGTGCTCACTTAGTACATGTATGCTGTTGACCACAACAGAATGAAAATGATCTCTCCCTCTGGAAAAGTATCAAAGTGCCCACTAATGTAGAATTAGTAGTTAAGGTACAAGGGTCTTCTGTCCACTTTCAGGTCTGAGGACATACAGTGGTGCTGCCTCTATTCTCCTGCTCTCTACTCCAGGCCATCTTACTGTGGCTGGTTCCTCTGGTCTCTATTTCATGCCATGAACATGAGTCTTCATTCTTCCTTCTTGTCATCCCCACCCCATCTCCTGATTCTGGCCCAGTGACCTGCATTCAGACCAATCGATCTTCCATGTCTGAGCCAAGTCCATGCTCCTGCAACTCACACCTTATTCCTGGACTGAGAAGTAAACTTGGAAAAAACATCTTTCCAAGTTTATATAGCAGTAGAGAAAAGTAAACTGAGTTTCTTAAAAATACTCCATATTTCTAGTCTCTCATGCAAATAGAATATACCTTTACAAATTAGTGAGAGGAAAATAATTTTAGCGTCATTCAAGAAATCCAGCAACGTCCAGTGTTTTTCACCATTAATCATGTCACAGACAGTCATGTGTCACATACTCACATATTGTGTATAACATCAGTGTACTTCCCATGGTAGACTTAGAAATAATTACCAAATATTTTTAGACTTAAAAAAATCAGCATGATAAAAATAAATGGTCACTAGGCCATATACAAAATGGTAATATATGTTAAAGATTATAATACTTTTAGAAAAACTTTGATAAATTTCTCTTCCAAATAAGTATGAGGGGGACCCTCCAAAAAATGGAATCATCTTCTGGAGGGCAGGCCCCTTGTAGTACAGGATTCCCCCAGTAGGTGAGTGTTCTAGGAACCCATGTATATCAGTGCACCAGCTGGCATTTTTGTGAGAGGCTGCGTTCAGCTTCAGTGAATATTTTTTTGACTACTCTTTCAGTGCATTTGCTCCTTTCATGATGGGTGATTTACAAATGTACCTGCCCACAGCATGCTAAATGTTCATCGGTTTTTGACCCAAAACAGCATGAACCCCATATTCCACCTTCCATATTCACCCGATCTCACCTCTGAGCTACTTTTCTTTTGTTTTCCTGAATGAAAAAAGTCCTCAAAGGAAAATGTCTTGCCAATGTTGAAGAGGTGAAATAAAAAATGGCAGAAGCACTAAAAGAGATCAAAATCAGTGAGTTCAAAAACTGTTTTGAGCAGTGGGAAAAAAGTCTTGATAGGAGTATTGCATCAGACAGAGAGTACTTTGACAGTGACTGAAGTTTAAACATGTAAGAATAAATACACAATTTTTATATATACATTTTGTTTTTTTATCTGCCCTTGTATAAATTGGAGTATGTCAAGGAGCTTGTCATATTCAGCAATGTTAAAAATACAAAAACTAGAGATAAAAATACACTTCACAACTCTTGCAAGTACTTCTGCTTCCAACAATAATGAAGCATAAGGACTAGAATTACCTCCTTCCTTAAAAAATCTGGAAAACTAGACAACACATATGAAAAATGGTATTCAGTCATTTGATCACAGGTAGAACATGGCAGTGATTCATGAGGGGGAAAACCCAATGAGGTGTTTTCTCTAATTCCCCAAGTTAACTGAGTGAAGAGTTTCCAAGGAACAGAGCAGGAAGGGGGAACCAGAACAGAGCCTGCTGCTCCCACTGACCTCAGGGTACAGACTTCAGGACTCAGGAAGGACGGAGTCAGGGCGAGGAATGGAGGAGAAAAGTAAGTCACATGCCATAAGCACAAAATTGAGAGACATGACAACAAAATGAAATAATCAAGATAAATAATGTTTCAATCCAATACTAAAACCAAAATTAATGTAAAGATCACAACTGACAAAATACAGTATCAAACTTTTGAATAAAGACAGAATCTGACTCTGAACTTGCCTGATTTGGTTTTGCTTGCCTTGACCTAATCCCAATCCTGTCAAAAATTTTTAATTTTGATAAAATCCAATTTATCAATGTTTTTGATGGTTTTGATAACAAATTAATTTTTGTTTGTGGTGTGAGACTAGTGTTAAGATTCTCTCTTTTCTTTAAGGTATATTTTATTGATTATGCTATTACAGTTTTTCCAATTTTTCCACCTTTATCCACCCTCTGCCCTGCACCCCCCAACCCTCCAGCATTCCCCCACCTTAGTTCATGCCCATGTGCTGTACATCTAAGTCCTTCACATTCTCTGTTTCCTATACCATTCTTAACCTCTCTGTGTATATTTTATGCCTACCAATTATGCTTCTCATTCCCTGTACCTTCCCCCACCCATTCACTCCCCACCCTGCACTGAAAATCCTCCATGTGATCTCCATTTCTCTGATTCTGTTCCTGTTCTAGTTGTTTGCTTAGTTTTTGTTTTCATTGTTCTTACTTTTTTTAGGTTCAGTTTTTTTTTTTTTTACAGATACCTAGTAGTGTCAGCACCATTTGATGAAATGAGTATGTTTTGCTATTAGACTATCAGATAGATAGAGATGTAGATACACATGATTTTTGGACACTATTTCCATGATCTAATTATCTGTCATTACATTAGTATTACATTGTCTTGACTACTGTAACTTTTAGTGAGTGCCAACATTAGATGCTATAATTATTTTCACTTGTTTGGTTTCAAAATTGTTTTGGCTATTTCAGGCCCTTGCATTTGTATAGCAATTCTAGAATAAGATTATTAATTTCTACTACTGTGATTTTGACGAGGATGCCTTAAATCTGTAGGTGGAAGTTGAGAAGAATAGACATCTTAATATCAAGCCTTCCAGTTTATGAACTTGTAATATTGTCTGGTCTCTCTAGTTAGTCTTTTAAAATTTCTCTTGTTAAGGCTTTGCAGGTTTTTTTCTATGAGAGCTTTCACTTTTAAAATTAAATATATATATTTATTTTAAGCTTCATTTTACAACTTTTTTGTATATAGAAATACAATTCATTTTTGTTTATAAAATTTTTATTCCATGATGTAACTAAATGCATTTTTAGATTCCTAATTTTTTTAGAGCCCTTAGGATTTTTATCCAGAAAAACATCATAGGGTCTAAAAATAGTGACAATTCCACTTTTCCATTTTTTATTTCAAATCTTTATGCTCTTCTTCCCTTCCTCCTTGTCTTTCTCCCTTTCTCCCTTTCTCCCTTTCTCTCTTTCTTTCTTTCTTTCTTTCTTTCTTTCTTTCTTTCTTTCTTTCTTTCTTTCTTTCTTTCTTTCTTTCTTTCTTTCTCCTCTTTCCTTTTCCTTTCCCTCTTTCCTTTCTCTTTTTCTTTGTTTCTTGTTCTTTCTCTCACTCTTATCTATATCTACCATCACCATTTTTCAAATTTTAATATGTAAGACTTTCTGGAGCTCTGTTCAGTTTTCCTGAATATTTTCTCTGACTTTCAGACTGGATAATTTCTGTTCATATGGCTTCAAGCTCACTAACTCTTCATCTTTAATGGGCTGTTAGCCCCATTTTCTCATTTGCTTATTTTACTTTCAGTCATGCAGTTTACATTTTATTTTTATTTCTTTCCTGAGATTTCCCATCTATTCATATATTACAACCAACTATACTTTCCTTTATATTTCTGAACATTTTTTTTAGCTCTATGAAATTATTTATAGTAGTTGCTTTAAAGTCTTTGTTTGCTTAATCCGACATAAGAGTCATTTTGGGAATGGTTTCTTTTGACAACTTTTTTAATGAACACAATTCATATTCTCTTGTTTCTCAATGGATTTTATTATATGCCAGTCATTTTGATACCATATTGTAGAGACGCAAGGATTTTGATAATGTTTTAGTAGGCAGTTCAATTGTTAGTTGATCACCTTGATTTTGTAAACTTAACCTTTGTTCTATCCTTGTTAAGGTAGATATTTGAAAAGATCAGGTGTTTTTCAACCTCCTCTACCTTGATGGAACTCAATCTCTAAATTCTGTCTTCCTGCAGGTCATGTCAGGTTTTAGGTTTCAGGTTTTGCATGTGGAGTAGGGCAAGGTCTTTATTTATGAGGAGCAGCTTTTTGTTGACTCTGAAGGATATCCAAGGCATTAATGACATTTTAACATGAACTACTTGACCATTAATGTATCTTTTCCATGTTCACCTCTGCGGTAGTTACTCTTCGGTAATCCTAGCATGATTTTACTTTATTTCACTTTATTTTTAAGTCATATTTTTATTGTTATTCTATTACAATTATATCAATTCCAACACCCCCCATCTCTTCTGCCCATCCCTGTACCCTCTCCTGCAGTCAGTTTCCACACTGTTGTTTGTCTGTGGGTCATTCATACATGTTCTTTGTCTAGTCCCTTCCCCTTCTTCCCACCATTATCCTCCCCCATCCACTCTGGACACTTTCACTGTGTTCCATGTTCCACGCCTGTGGTTCTATCTGTTCATTAGTTTATTTTGTTTATCAGATTCCTCTTATAGGTGAAATCATATGGTATTTGTCTTTCACTGCCTGGCTTATTTCATTTAGCATAATATTCTCCAGTTCCATCCATGCTGTCACAAAATATAGGAGTTCCTTTTTTCTTTCTTCTGCATAGTATTCCACTGTGTAAATGTACCATGGTTTTCTGATCCACTCATTTACTGATGGGCACTAAGGCTTTTTCCAGCACTTGGCTATTGTAAATAGCACCACTATGAATGCAGGGGTGCATTTGTTCTTTTGAACTGGTGACTTGGGATTCTCAGGGTATAGTCCTAGCTTTGAGATCCCTGGATCAAAAAGCAGTTCCATCTCTAGTTTTTCAAGGAAATTCCACATGTTTTCCACAGTGGCTGCACCAGTCTGCATTCCCACCAACAGTGCACTAGGGTTCCCTTTTCTCCACAACCTCATCAGCACGATTTTAATCTGACCATGTACAGCATAGTCCTTGGCCAAAGACTCGTGAGAAAGCCTATTCCAAACTTCTGGAGTCCTCTCTCTGTGCACCTTGTGCCTCTGGAGCTCTGGCTACATAGATTCCAGCTGCTTCAGCTGCCCTGACTCTGACCTCCTCAGCTCAGATGGACTGCCATCATCTGTTTGGATTCAAGCTCACTGCAGTGTACTCAGGAACGTGTTCCCATTCAGACAGCTGGGCAATCATGAGACTCATGTTATGAGCTCCTTTTCTCAGGTCTCACAACCTCACACTGCTTGTGGTCCAGTGCCGGAACACAATGGCTTTGAGTTGCCTCATATTTGAGCCATTACGATGCTTATTTATGATGGAAGTGCTATTTTAGTACTAGTTACTCCATTATTGTCAGGAGTCCTTGTATTTTTTATGGAATTTAATGAAAAAGATCTTTTGTATTTATTTGACATAGTACTTTTTAAATCATGCATCATGCCTCGAATACATGAAAAGCAAAATTATAGATGAAATGAACTGGATAAGTTATACCTTCAAATCCTTTTGAATTAACTTCAACTTAAAGTTGTCAGTGCTTATTTTACTCAATACAATAGTGTCCTTTGTGCCATTGAGATCATTGTTGATGCTGCAGTCCTCAAATGACTGATCTATTGATTCTGTGATTCTCTTCCAAATTGCTGTCACTTCAGGGGTTTGATGCTGGTACTTTTAAGGAGTATAAATGTGCAGGCAGCATCACTATGTTATGACTGCCACCTGGTCCACTGTAATTATAAAATGTCATGGGCTGTAAGAAGGTATCCAGATTTCAGAGATACTAAAATGTAGGAAAATACTGTGCTTTAGGCTCCAGACCACCACAGTAAAGTGAGTATTGTAATAAAGCATACCATAATCTTTTTGCTGGTGGAGGATATTGTCTTCACTTTGTAAAAAACACAGCATCTGTGAAGTGCAATGAAGTGCAGTGCAATGGAATGAAGTCTGCCTGTATTAGAATCAGTGAAATAGAGTATTTGACTTTTAGACTGTTTGCATCTTAGTTGTGAAAAAATAGAAAACAAATATTAAAAAATAATTTTTAATATCATGGGGACTATATTTAGCATGAGTCTAGTCTTTAATAAAGACTAGACACCAGTCTTTACTGGTGTTGTTGTAATGAACACTGGGTATACAGTTTAATTCATTTGTCATTTGTGTTAATGCAGCTAAGTAGAGGGCAAAAGTTAATTCTGAATGTCAATGTGAAAAAACAATGTGTAGAAGAAAGAATAATATCTACCTATGATTATCTATCTATCTCCTGACAGGAAGTCAGGAGAAATGAGTTCTAAACTTGTGTGTTAATAGCAAATATGTATCAGCACTGTTCTGTGAGCTTTCAGTGGAAACTTCCTTAACCACCTGGACTGAAAAGATTCTTTAGCTTTCTCTGTTCCGTCTGTGCAGAACACTGGCACATGTACATCTCCAGGAAGCCAAGTGCATTTCTATTCTGAGTCAAGGTGCATGTTAGCAAGAGTCAGAGGTATTTGGACTCAATCTAATTATACCACTTGCGCATGTTAAAACAACTACATAGTTTTATTAAATATAACATAATTCAGTAAAAGAAGAATCCCAATAGAAAAAAAAGTTATTTTTATAAAAATAAAAACTTGAATGCATTGGAAGGATTCAATTGATAAATTTTTAAAAATGTTGTTGATTAGGTACAGATAAGACAACCACAACAAATTCAGAAACTGAAAAAAATCTAAAAGAATTTTATGCTTAATTGAATCATAGTGTCTAAAATTTTTCTTCACTTTATAGGAATGGCACCTTTATGGATGACTGGAAACCCAATCGAATGGTCAATAGTCAAAGAAAAGACCTTAGAACTACAAGAAAGTGGGTATATGTTTTAGGTTAAAAATATGTCATTTAATGAATCATTACTTCCACTGACATTCTGTTACACTAGTATTTATTACATTGAATAAAAGGGGTTCTACTCTTCTTATTAGTATGTCTACTTTACAGATTAAATAAATCAAAACTAAGAAAGATTAAGAAACATACTATGTTACATAGCCAGTAAGTGGTGGAGATGGAATGCGCACCTAGGTAGGAAAATTCTGAAGCCCTCCACCTTCAAGCTTAACAGCCTCCTACTGACTTGCTGTGTACTTAGAAGTCACATTCAGCTTCTCCAAATTTGATTTTTTCATCTGTAAAGTAAGAGAGTTGTATTAGATATCTTAGGTCTGGGTTTAATCATAAAAATATTAACTTCTTTGACATAATTCTCTACTACTGAAGTATTGCTGTGATACTTAGGTTCTTTATGAGCACTTTTACCAACAGGTAATTCTGTACAAAGAGTCGGTGAGGAAAAATACCCTTGTTTGAATTATCACCACCTCATACCAATTGATGACAGCATAGCTAAGTGGGGACAACCCCCTAAGAGATTCCGAGCTTTTCCTTAATGATTTTACACTCATTCCAAGTTTCAAAATCTTTTCTTAAGACCTCAATAATCAAGACAGTGATGGGGTAGGTGAGCTGGGATCTCCCCGGTTGTGCATTTGAGATACAAGTTTCTAGGATAGAAAAAAATGACTCCTGCCCAGGTAGCCAGTGTTAATCTTTGGCCTGTGTTGAAGATCTTTCCTTTGTCAAATGTTTTATCATTAATGCCATTAAAGTTTTTGATAACTAAATTCAAATGTCCTTTTAGAAATAATGGTCACATCCTGTTGCTTTTATGGCCTTATTAATCTCTCTTGGCCTTGAATAACGATTGGCCTTTGATGGACATCTAAAACCACAGTCTGATAGCACAGTGCTTTTTCTGGAAGCTTCCAAAAATCTTTTTGTGCTGCTATTATCATTCACTTTAACAGCAAATTAAAAATTTGCCATTATTTGCTTAACTTCTAAAAAGATTGGCATTGTTAGCCTGTATAGGGCAATATATGAAAGACTGGATTTTTCCATAAAACTTTGTATTTTTTGAATTCTAAATATCCTTATAAGTTGAATTTAACTAAAAATGTGTATAAAATATACTGTTGATTAGAATAGAATGCCATTAAGAATGTATATAACACTACATAATAAAGCTGATATTACCAGGAAAGTACAATTTTGCTATGTATGAAAAAATTCTATTTTCACATAATTTATCATTTGATTTAGGTCAGGGAATTTTCTAATTAATTTCCAATCAATTTTTGGCAAAGGTAGTTGCTTCTATTTCCAGAAGATGAAGTACATAGCAAGAGTAAGCTATTTCTGAATTTTTCCATGTTCTTGTATTCTATTACTTTAGCCCTGCATTTATCTCTAGGTGTTCATGTATAATGATCTAAATGAAATTTTTGAGATGAATATTAGTTTTCCACAGCATACTAACATCTGTTCCCAATCGAGGTAATAGAGTTATAGTGAACAGGATATAAACAACTCATGGAAACCTTCATGTTGAGAACGAACCTTCTGGGAAAACTGGAAGACAGATTTTTTGTTTCTTAGTTGAGTACCTTCCATTTGAGACTGGGGAGGCATTGAGACCAGAAAACAACACAGATTAGAGCTGATATGAAGATGAATCTCAGATACAATCTAACATCAGCAACCCACAGAGCTCTGTTTATTTTTTAAATGGATTGTTCAGATATGGTGTACCTTGTGTGAAAAAAATGCAGTAAATGAAAAGACAATGGACAAGGGTGGCTGTTCTCAGATAAGCCTGAAAAATTTATTAAACATTATTTTATCTTAAACATATCACTTGGAGAGTATAAGTGTGACATAGACTTACTATCAGGGTGGGACTGAGGAAACCAAACAAGTGTTATCTCAGAATATTTATCTTGACACAGATTCTTTATTTTTTAAAAGACTTTGTTTTGATCCATATGAATATTTCAGGTTTGAGGAACCACAGATAAGTTACTAGGAAAGGGAACAAAAATAATTATATACATTCTTGCTTTTTCATATTTATTAAGCTTGTTTAATTCTATTTTAAAGCACTTTTGGGTCTAATGGCATAGAGTTAATTATTTTCAATGTAAAACCTGAGCAAAGGTAAAGCAATGTGTTCGAGGGTGCTCTGATCTCAGAAACAATGGTTGTCTTAGCATAAGAACGTTTGCCGCTGCTCTTTTCCCAGAGTCCTTCACTCTCTAACACAGACCACAGACTGTGCCTGACGACCTCACAAGTATCTGCCCATATCTTGGTGAGATTTCTTTGTCACAGCTGCTCCAACAGTGTAACTGGCTCATTTTCCTCATTATGTGAAAGAAAATATGTTTAGTTTATACTCCCTGAAGCACGCCTATACCCTTGGAAATATTTTGAATAAGTACTGGTTTCATTAAAATGACATTTCTCCCTGTAGCTCTTGGTCATTCCAGGGGATTGATATCCTAGAGGCTTCACTTTGAGGCTCTTCTGTGCCAATCATGTAAACAATGCCACCTGATTCAGGTGATCCTCCCAGGAAGAGCTACTTTTCTCTCAGGTAAAGTTCCTAAGCCACTGCTTTAAGATCCGCAAACCTAGACACTACTGAGAATTTTTCCTTTTGTTTCAACATATGCAAGTCTGTGGAAAATAAATCCCCCTTCCTTCTGCCTTCAGCCATTCTTGTCTATACTTATCCCAAATGAAAGAAATCTATAGCATTGACTTTCAACCTTTTCATCTCATGCCATGGACTAACTACTAAAATTCTGTGGCACACCAAAAGAAAAAAATAGGTGTAATTTTTATTGTTTCATATTGGATGGCTACTGTTGTGTTGGCTGTTGTCATTTCTCAAATTTGACAATCGGAGGGAAAAGAGGTCAGTGCCCCTGACCACATAGTCAGGTGGTGCATGTTTGAAAAGTTCTGGTGGTGCGCTGGTTGAAAATCTCTGACCTGTAGCCTCTGAGATGGCGCTTCCTGAGCTGTTTGCCTTTCTGTCCCTCTACCTGACTCAAATGAGAAAGCGCTTTCTGAAGCTGAGGTTTTCCTTAACCAGAAACCTTAAAAGTGACTCTACAGATGAAATGTGTATGAGTGTGTACATGTATGAAGATGGAAGAAAAATGATACCTTTAAAGAATTTCTTACAATACAGTGTTAATTAGAAAATTTGGGAGTTCACTTAGGTGTTAGGGGTAGTACATGGACAAAAGCAAGCCCCCAACATAGTTGGCTCTTCTGGGACTTAAATGATTCTTATGTTTTTTTTTCAAATGGCTTTATTCCCTAATTATAAGAACAATTTTTGAACGTGGGGTAACTGCTGAAGGCACTGCTTAATTCATTGTAATAGTAATTTCAAAATGGCACCCTGCTGACTTGACAGATTTTATGCCATTTTCGAAAGTACTGAGTTTGTATTCAAACACAGAAAAAATCTGGAATGTTATCTGCATATACCTTAATCAGCTACTTCTTTTCCAAGAGACTACAATTACCAATGCTGCACAAAATCAGGCTTTCTGAAGGTGTTGTTCATGCCACCTCACTGAGCTCTCCGGTGCAGTGACCCTATAACTATTACGCTTATGCTCTGTGTTTTATGAGGGTTTCACCTCCACTCTGTGATTTCACTGCCAAGCTCTTATCTCAGTGCAGAGAGCCGGTGCCCCTGCCCTCTCGAACATTTCAAGAGGGTAAAGGGAAGAACTCTCAGTTCAGGTCGGAGGTGTCAGGATGCAGAGACCTTAACACCAGGCTCAGGGCCTGAAACCTGGTTTGAACATGACAAGTCAAGACAAAATGATACAACACACTGAAACACCCTCTCCTACCAAATCACTGTTATTCAAAAAATTTTAGAGAACACATTGGCATAACATGAAACAGGAAAATGTCAAGTTTAAGGAGAAAGTATAGAGGTGACAATTGCATTGTCAACATTGTTGGCAGGAGTTTTAAATAACCTAAAGGCTGTAAATTCTAATCCTGATGCCATTGGCACCCAGGAAGGCCAAGGGGGGGGGGCTTAACCTGATACTGACACTGGTTCATGACCCAGCAAATAGATTTGAGAGAGGTGAAAACATTTAACAAAACACAGATTTATTAAAGCGAGTGTGCTCACTGAAAAAGTGAGAGCAGGTGACCTAGGAGAACCAGATGTCCTGATAGGGTCTAGGTGGAGGGTTTTTATTAAACTTGGCAGGGGTATTGGATGGGGGATCCCCAGATTCTGCTGCTGGTGGGGTGACTGCCCAGCCAGCTCACCCCTGTGCTTGTCCCTCCTCTCCAGATAGTGTTTTCTTTGGTGGTCTTCCTGGAACTGAACTGTCATGGTGATTTGGAGTAGAGGTGGTGAAGTGGTCCTGGTACCTCAATTCAAATTTATTTGAAGGATTTTAAAAGAAAAAAGAACTCATGGACTTGAACAGCAGTGCAGTGATTAAACGGGCGAGTGAGGGGCGTAGGTGAGGGGGGTGGAGGTGGAAGAGGGTATAAGGGGCATAAATGGTAATGGAAATAAACACAATAAAGATAAACTATTAAAAAAGATATTATAACGACCCTGTTTGGTCACTTTTAGGTCAATATGGCTGCCATATCTGACAGAGACCAGTTTTTGTCTCAACTACAGGGAATTGGGGAGGGGGAAGAGAGGGAACAGGTGGGCAGGGAAAGTCATGTCCATGATGTTCCAGCTGGAATGCAAAAGGAAAGAAGAGCTTGAGACCTTGGTTTCCTATTCTATCTTTCCTGCCTCAGTTTTACCTTTAAAGCTTTCTTACTTCAGCTACGATTTTGTTTCCCTGTTTATTGTAATACTATCCTTATGGGATAATGGTGAGAAATAATACAAATGTGTTTAAAGTTATTTTGTTTCTTTGGGAGAAAAACATTGTTACTTAAATGTGAAACAAGAGTTTCTTATTTCCTAATTTATTTTTCTCTACCTAAAGTGTTGAACCCAGTTGGACACTGAATCTGTTAACCCATTAAAGATGTTACCAAATCACGTACACTGTTCAGCCTAGATTGCAAGAAGAATTTCCAGAGCAACTGCTCAACATATACCCAGTAATGTAACGATGGGGAGCTGTAACCCACCCACCACTCTTTGGACATTGTTTCTGTAAGTGCTGACCCTGGCTGGTGGGTGACTGCTGATAAGTGGCCTGTTTGCATGGGAATTCTAAGAGCTGACATCAGGGGAGACAGACTCCAACTTTTGGATGTTCCAGCTCCGGGAGATTTGCTAAACTTCAACCAGTTATCTGAACAGATTGTGCTGACTTGCGTGTAGTCCCCTCAATGGAGGACTCTCAACCTCCCCCACACCCAACCCCTTAGTCTCTTTGTTCTGTTTTCCTTCTCCTTCTTTATAAAAATCCTCTGCCTGTACTGAGGGGGGGGATGGGCTTTGGGATGAGAATCCCCCATCTGCTCAGCTGGCTGGCATGCAAATAAACTGCTTTTCTTCTCACTAGCACCTGTCTCACAAGTTTGGCTTTCATTCCGGAAGGGAGCCAAACCTGCATTCAGTTACAGTAGAATGACTCATGCTTCAAAGTCTGTAATACCTGGCTAGTGACCAAACATTATTTTAAATAGTCACTAAAAGAAATATCGATGATAGCAGGTACTTTATCCCCTCGCATTGTATACTTAGAGCAGACCTTTAGATTAGAAGATTCACAGAGAGAATGAGCTGCCTACTTCCTGTGTGGGGGGGAATGGGATGCACCCAGAATCAATGAGTTCAGCCCCGTAGTATAAATGATGCTTTGTGCACTCTTCCTACATTCTTTCCCCAACTCCCATTGCTTAATTATATCAAAATAAAAATGAGCATAAATTTTCTAGAGTTATTAGCATGCTCTTGATCTTTCAGCACTTTAATTTATAGTACATTTTGGTCATGGGACAACCTTCATCAAAATCCCTGTAGCCGAGAGCTTGGTGCTGAAATCTCGGAGGGGAACTTCTTTTGGCTGGAGCTTTTTCATGGGGCCACAGGACTCTTTGGAAATCAAGGCATTCTTGGGATCTAGGTATTGATGGTCCATACTGACTGGACATATCTTTTCCTTGAGAAAGACAGAAATTATTTAGGATGAATTTTGAGAGTTATGCTTACTATTGAGCAGGGTAATTCTTTGCTGTTGGGAGCTGCTCTGAGTTTCGAAGAATATTCAGCAGATCCTCAGCCTTTCTCCTGGAAAGGCCAGCAGCACCTCTCCCCTGGTGCTAGCCATGATGATCAAAAATGTCTCGGACTTTGCCCCATGTCCCCTGGGGGTGGGGGGGCCAAAGTCACTCCCTGCCTCACCCAATGCCAACTTGAAAACCAATGTGTTAAAGGACCATACTACATTTTTCTGCTCTTAGTGCTTGGAATTTCAATCTCATCTGAGTTAACACATTTGTTATAAATTGTATTTATAATTTTCAAAGTGCTTTTCACAAAGAGCACTATATTTAACTTGCCCAACAGTCCCCAGCACATTTGTTGATATTCTTCTTTTATTTATTTATTTTTTGTTTTAGAAAGAGAGAGAAAGGGAAATAGACAGGTAAATAGATAGATAGATAAACATCAATTTATTGTTTCACTTTTTAATGCATTCATTGGTTGCTTCTTGTATGTGCCCTGACTGGAGATCGAACCCGCAACCTTGACATATCTGCATTATGCTCTACTGGCTGGGCCACTGCCATTCTTTTTTTTTTTTTAAAGACAAAGAGACTGGCTCAGAGCTCGTAAGTGATAAACTTTTAAAGTGACAGGTGAGAAAACATTTTAGGTGAGATTTCCGGGGTACTCTCACCTTGACCCTCAGCCCCCACATTCCTGTTTCAGTTTGTCTGATATGACTGTGCATTAGACTGTCTTATTGATTTTTCTTATGTTAGGACTAGAAGAGACTTTAGTAGATTTTCGGTCTCTTCCATTTTAGAAAGGAGAAAACCTGAATGCAGAGAAATTAGGTGACTTGCCCTTGTAAGATGTGGCCAAGTCAGGACTGAAACCCAATCCTGCAAACTTGCTAACCAGTGATCTTTTCATCGGGTGCTGCTCAATCAGTATTACATGCGTGAAATAAAAAGCAGAATGCAAATAAGTGCATTTTTGGGGTGTGTGTGTGCATGTATATGTGTGTTACAGGGATGTGTTAGGAGAAGAGGGGACTGACAGCAAAAGATAGCCTCAAAATAATCAGGGATCAATATCTGTGGGGCCAGATAATCAGGAAAGAAGCAGGATCAGTTTGAGAGAATTTCTCAAAAAGCCATCATTTGCTCAATGTAAACGTTACTGAACTAAAGGGATCCATATGCCTGTGCACATCGGAGCCCAATAGAGACACAAACAGGAGCTTGCAACAAAGAAAGTAAGGGTTTATTTTTAGGAAGTGGCCCACACCCAGAGACATGGGTGAGCTAATTGCTCAAAGGCCTGTCTCCCAGATGGCTTCTAGGAGATGGGCTTTATAGGGGCAAAAATCATTAACCATAGTGACTAGGGAGTGAGGGTTATGGCCAGAGTCATAGTCTCTATTGATTGGTGGGTACTAGGGTAGGAAACAGTTGATTGGTGCATCTGGTCCTGATGTCAGTCACGGCGTTGCTTTGACAGGCCCCCCTGATTTTCTGGGCCTGGAGGTGAAACACAACTGAGACTGAGACAGCATCTCTAGTTAGACTGAATCTCTGTCTCTAGGGTGAAGAGACCCCAAGCTTTGTTCCTAAGATTATTTGATGCTCGTCAGGACCTCATTGTCCTGAAGGCTTACTGATTAAGGGAGTGATCTTCCAAGAGGGAAGGAGGAGGTGAGACAGGGTGCTGGATGAGGCCATTTTGAGTGAAAAGGAGAGAAAGGAGAAAAGGTCAGATTAATGAAATGAAGTTTCTATGCAGTTACCCTAACACAGCTGAAGTAACCAAGTGCTGTGGGGCAGAGGTAGGATGAAGGAAGGAGTGGCAGGAGTCTGTAAGTAGTCAAAACCTGGCTAAAGTAGTGAAAGCACGATAGTTGGCTGGGGTTAATGTGGGCCTATCTAGCCCAGTTTGGCTTTGAGGATGCTCAACCTGGTTTTCTCCGCTATGGGTCCCTTAGACCTGGCTTAGACATCTCTTGCCCTGCAATGCTCTTTCTCACCACCCAACTGGTTGCTGGCTTAGCTGCTATCTTTATTTTCTTAGTGCTCCATTGCCAAACTAGACTGGAAACCTTGGATGGCAAGATTTTGTTTATTTTTAGACCGTAAAGCCTTAACTGTGAATGAGCACAGAAGAGCAACTCATTCTGGTGCCTTCAGCTGATAGACAAGCCCTTTGAGGACCTCCAATGACACCATTGATTCTGATTCTGTGCTTATCCAGTGACCTCTGGCTCTTCAACTTGGACTCCTGAGGGTAGCTTCTACTACAGAACAGATGACCTGCAGAATTGCCAGCTCTGTGTGGTCAGTTAGATACATCAACCATTATAAGTTAATCAGGAACAATCATGTAAATAAATGGCTATAAGGGCCATTCAGAAGAGAACAGGAGGGGATGAAAAAAGAGAAGTTAAACTAGTTTTATAGATTCCCAGAAGCCAGCTCAGGGGCTTGGGCCCAAAGTGCTTTTGTTGATAAAATTTGGGATATCTTAAAGGTGCCAGAAAATTTCAGTAAGATGGTTCCAGTCAGAACGTCACAGCTATAAGTGGAGAGCTCCCATCTGAGTTCTCCAGCATTCAAGTGGGTGTGGCTGGGCTCTCCCAATATTGTGAAGCAGAATATTTCTACCGTGGAATGAGTATCAGAAGGGGAAAAATAGTGGGAGGAGGGAATCCCTTTAATAAAAGACTAATTATTGTGCTTCAGCCTTTCTAGTAAACCTCATTCTACACCCCAGCTCCCAACCTATTTCCTTTTATTGTAGATAAGAAATTGTGAAATCCTATAAATTCAGTTTGTGGGATGAAGGTGCCAGACGGACGGTTTGCTGGGCTGGGCTTCCTGGGAATCCGAATGCTCTATGCTAATCGTGCTCTTGTTATGCACAGTGATCCTTTGTTTCTGTGCCCCTGGAGTCTTTGCTATGCAAATCAAACCACAGGGGCACTTTAACATGTAAATCACATAATCTTCCTCACGTGGGATGAATTGACGGGATTTTAAACTCCTTGACTGTTGGGAGGTAATGAACAGTACTTATTGAACTGGCATTATTGCACTGGGCACCTCTCCTGCACTGGGCTTCGCTCACTGGCGCCATTGTGCCAAGGGAGCACTGGTGTGATCGTTAACACCGCTGTCAAGAGCAGGAGAGGGCCTCGAACCTCAGACACCCTGATCCCCTTTGAGAAGAGAAGTAAGTCACTTTTTAGAAACTGCGCTGAGTTCTGTTTCCCCCTTGAGGGTGGTTTTTTTCTTTGATCAGTGAATGAATCTTCCTGGGAAAGGCTCTTTTCAGCCTGATTCAAGGTAGAAGAGCCAAGAAGAGTTAAAGCATTTCAAGCCACTGGGAGGGAGTCCAGGCAGGGGTGGGAGCCAAACTCATCCAAAGGCTGTGGAAGGACCTGCTTTCACCAGCTGCCTATTTCAGACCTGATCCCTGATTTGGGGCTAAGTCACTGCCAGGTTTCTTTCCAGTAAAGCAAGGATAATGCTGGGAAGAGAGGACGCTGTGACCAGATCCTGTTTGTAATGACAGCTGAGCTGCTTGGGCGGAATGTGCTTGCTTGTTCCAGAAATGAAGTGTGAGGCCATTAAAATATGTGATCTGTTTAAACAGCCTACCTTGTTTTGGAGTGTGTGGTACTGTTGGTGGTGAAACAGCACCAGGTGTCAGACCAGGAGAGTCAGGCTGGACCTTGATTCAGCAACCTTGGTACTTGAGTTCTGGCTAAGAAAGAATTCAGACTATAAGAATTCAAACTCAAACTATAAGATAAAGTTTATTTAGAAAGTCACAGAGGCAGAAGAAGTGAGCAGTAGAAGAAATGGGCTCAGGAAACAAGTTACAGAGGCAAAAGAAGAGTCTTGAAGCTTAGGAGGGAGGGAGGCAAGGAAAATTGGCCAGGAGGGCATGGGGGAAGGCTGGGGCAAAGCCTCAGGTATACTCCACACAGAGACCCATGCCGGGCCCTCAGTCCTAAGAGTATTTATTTGGAGGTCTCGGGAGGATCACAATAGAAGATGCATCAGCTTTCCGGGTGTGTCCTTTCAGGGTCCTAGTCTTTACTGATCAGTCAGCAGCAGAACTGGGGGTCATCCGTTAATGCAGCTGGTCCCAAGGCAGCCATGGTGTTGTCTGTTTTTGCTGCTTTTCTGGGCCTAGAGCTGGAACACAGCTGAAGTCTAGATGTATTTTATGCCAGTCCCTTGTTCTTCCTCCAAGGGCATCTACCACATGCTTAGCAACATGCCAGGGGTGGAAATGTCAGGGTGGGGTTTGAACCACATGACCAGCAATATACTAGGAGAGAAAAGGTTACCCCGGGGGTGAGGGCCTTGTTCTCCCTGCTTCACCCATTGCTTGGCACCTGGGACTTCCCACTCTGGTGATTTTCTGTACCTGGTGCATCGTCTTTGCTCTGCTCAATGTCTATCTAACTGCCTACCATAGTACTGGATTTATTTTGTGGAAAAGATTGATGAAAACAATATTTTGGCCCTCTGGCACCAGTTTGTGCTAGGCATAGTTAAAAGGCAACTCTGGCTTTTAATGGGCTGTGCCCTCCCTCTCTGTGTTTGAAAGGTTTGACAATTGTAGCGTGCTCACTGCAGCCATTCCCTGTGTGGCAGGTTCCACCTGGGCACTGTTCCAAGACTTCTTTTGAGTGGAGTATTTGGAACTCAATATATATTTTCCTATAGAAACAACGGCTGTAAGGCTTTTTGGATAGTGGACAAAAAATTTATTGGCTCTGAATGTAGCTGAAATACTGTGCATTTGCAATTAAAAGCAAGCAAGGGAAATTAGAAGCATGTATTAGAAATTTGCTTTAAAAACCACATAATATACTGAAGCACTACAAAATTTAAAACTATAAGACCCTTGGTCTAAGCTGCCTGCCTCAATCTGACACTTGTAGAAGTGGAAGCAGAGTCCCTTGATTCACCACCAGAATTTAGGAGGGAGAAAGAATGAAAGGGGGGGGTGGGTGCTGACCTAACAGGAGAGGGGCGAAAAGATGGCCAAATAACCCTAAGGCAGACTTTCTCCACCCCGGGGCTGCTCTTTACATTATTGGGGTGAGAGGGTATGGTGGATGTTGTGGGGGCATCATCCACATACCCTTTCCTGTTTGAGACACCCAGACCCCAGATTTTGGGAGTGTCATTGCCAAGGGCTCACAACTGAGCCCTTTACCAGGAATTGCTGTCTGCCTACAAGAACAGTTTTGTTCGAGGCCATGACCTGTCTCCTGAAGCAGCCCTCACCTAATAACCTGTCAGCTTAGGAATATAAAGCCCTGGCCCCCTTGCCTTCATCGGGGACAACTCTAAAGGACCGTGGTAGCTTTAGGACTCCCTGTAGCATCTGTCTCTGTGTGACTACATCTCTGCTGCCCCTCTTCTTCTACTGCACATCCGAGTCCATCACTTCCTCACACGCTTTGGTCTTAACTGCATTCTCCAAGAAAACTACATGCAAATCTGTGTCTCAGAGTCTGTTTCCAGTGAACCTGACTTTAGACAGACAAGCAAACAAGTATAAGGAGGAAAAAGGAGGTGATCAACAATGACTCTGACTATTAGCTGTGGTGGAGGGACAGGCAGCTGCTCCAGAGGGAAAGGAGTACTAGCAGAGAGGTGCTAGCAGAGAGAGTACCACACTAGAGGTGATACTGGCTGGAGGGGTGTGTAATATTATTTCTATATAAAATGGATCCAATGACTTTGCCAAAGCCACCAAAAAAGTCCAATCCTCACACAAAAAATGGTAAAGCATTCAAGTGAGCTGGTCCTTTAGGCACATACTATCTGATCTTTCTTTGAAGTTTCAGCTAGGTTGAATGACATGGCTCTGTCTAGGAAGAAATTTGAAAACCTCCTTGCTTTTTTATGAATCTCCACTCATTGAGTTCCAAGACTGGCATTTAGGAATAAGGTGCTCCAAGATTACAGATCACAGAAACGTCTCGCCTCCGAATGACTTCTTGCTGTCAGCTGCAATCAGTAATAGCACCAGGTCGGGGTGGGGATTTGCTCACTTGCCAGTCTGAGGCTTGGGTTATGGTGCTACTCATTCCATAGGGGTAGTTCTTAGTTTTATCACACTGGGCATTTTCCCTATTCATCAGATTCACATTAAAGAAAGAGTATGAAAAATTATGTTGAAGATTTTGGAGAGCTAGCCATCTTTTCCAAATGCTGAGACTCAGGTGTGCCCAGCAAGCAGTAGATTTCCAACAGTCATGAGTTTCTATGTGTTGTGAGAAGACTTTGGAGACGGAGCAAGGATTTGGAGGTCAGAGTGTAACTCTATCCCATGCTTGGGTGGCTGGAAGGACAGACCTAAAAACTGGCTGCCAGGGTCCATCAACTTTTGTTCTCAAAGCCTGTTTTCCTGAAGACCAAATGTGGTGCAATGCCATTACAGGAGTTCACAAAACAATGTGAAGGCCAAAAGAAAGGAGAATTTGACCTGACATGCTCTGCAGACCCCTGAACAATACATTATTTCATGCTCTGATGTCTAGCTATTGTTTTCCAGAAGGATGAAAAATGTAAAAGTGGTGTGGTAATACTCATCCAAGGATCAGCAGCTTTCAGGAGGTGAAAAAATATAAGAACTGTTCTGGAAGCCAGAGTGGTCGGTTTAAACTTGATCTTCACAAATCCTGCACCATGTTGGTTGTCCTGGTGATTCAAGGGATGAGCTTTAGAGGGCAACCTGAATGTAAACTTGAATTTTAGGGCAGAGTTACATGGATTGCTTTAGAAAAATGATGTCTTACTATGTCAATAAGAAATCATTAAAAGTAACTCCTCTGACCTGGAATCATGGGGACATTGTGATAGCAAGACAAGGATCATGATATCTTCAGAAAAAGCCTAAACCCACCATTTATTAAACAAATGTCACTGAGGACTAACCAAGTGGTGCCGGTGAAATGCTTGAAAAGCTACAAAAGTGGGAATTTCCCTCCAGATAGTTAGAACAAATGACTCCAGTTAATATTATTAAATTTTTAATATTTTAGGAATACTATAGCATTTTTATGGGTCTCAGGGTAAAATTCAAAGTTCTTATACAGGTTTATAAAAGACCTATTGTAACTCTGTCCCTCCTCATATTTTCACATGCTGAGCTCTCACACTGCATGACCCACTCAGTGTGAATATGTCTTGCTCTTGTTTATCGTACTTCAGCCCTTCTCTTCTCTTGGGAAACAATTTCTATCCAATTCCTTCCCTGAGCTCCTCTACCAACACTCTGTTTGACTTGCTAACTATCAAGTCAACTTGCATAATTAGATCCTCTTTGGATCTAATGTTAAATTTTATTTTCTCTTAAAAGGACTTCCATGAATGTATAAGATTGGACTAGGTGCTCCTATTAGCCTTATAAGGCTGAGATAATGAAATACCACAGGCTAGGTGGCTTAAAGAACAGAAATTTATTTTTTGACTGTTCTGGGGCCTGGAATTCTAACATCCAAGTGCCAGCAAGTTGATTTCTGGTGAGGCTTTTCCTCCTGTCTTGTAGATGGCCACCTTGTTGCTGTGCCCTTACATGGCAGAGAAAGCAAGAGGGAGAGAGGATCATGTCTCTTCATAGAGAGGACACTAACCCTATCAGATTAAGGCCTCATCCTTGTAACCTCATTTAACTTTGTTATTTTCTTACATGCTCTATCTCTAAATACAGTTGCATTAGAGGCTGGGATTGCACATATAAATTTTGGGGAGATACAAACATTCAGTTGCTAAAATTGTATTTCTTACCTAAAGCACCACTCACATTGTGGTTTGTAAAAATGTACTTCAGGGGTACCAATGACATAGGCTACAATGTGAGTGTTGCCCTCCGAGTGCATTCATCATAGTGTATTGCAATTGATTACTTAGTTGTTTGTATCCTTCACTACAACATATGCTTCGTGGGAGCAGATTTATGGTTTATCTTGTTTATTACTATCAACTCAATATCAACCACAGTGTTTTATAAATATAGACACTTTATGAACATTTGTGAATAAATGACCTTGACAACCCAAACACAACTGGATCAAACCTGTTTGTTACGTTTGTGCTGTGTACTTGAGGACAATTTATTTGCTTGGATCTTGGGTTCTGGTGCAAAGACATATTAGCTTGTCTTCCTGTCTTATTGTTTTTCTCAAATGGATGTCTTCATCAATTCCACTTTTTCAAGAATATCCCTTAACTCTCATCCTTCTAACATGTGATTTCCCACCTCATGTTATCTCTTTGTACCAGCCTGCTTTTTACTCCTGTGTCTCACAGGTTCTGACTATCTTGACCCCTCCAAATATTTTTGTGAAAGTATTTATAGGTAGACACAGACCTAGAGAGGTTGAGACTTTCCCAAAGCCATTTGGTGATACAGAGCAGAGCTAAAACTAGAAACTGGGAGAAAGTTCTGAGCATTGCAGTTCAGAGGTATTCCCAGCCCTTTCGGAGATTTCCAGGCCTACTGCTCTCTGATAAGTCAAGGTGTAGTCTGGGCAGGGTAGGACAACAGGGAGCAGGGAGGGCAGTGTTGTGTGCTGGGGAGCACTCAGCTAAT
Source organism: Carollia perspicillata (assembly GCA_004027735.1). NCBI lineage: Eukaryota > Metazoa > Chordata > Mammalia > Chiroptera > Phyllostomidae > Carollia > Carollia perspicillata. Next base: position 49,505 of record PVKM010003047.1, read on the forward strand.
CAGCGGGTATTTAGATAATTACTACATAAAAACATAGACCTAGGTGAAGCATAGCTCTGAAAAGCATAAACCAAGATTCCTGGAGATTATAAACATTTGGAAGATATACATTTATGAAAAGTTAAACATCAGTACAATGTAGAATGTGGGAAGACTGAATAATTATCCAGAGAATGAGTGTGTTAGAAATTAAAAGGAAGGAGATCATCCTGACAGGGGTAGTCCAGGAAGGAGGGTCTAGAACCTTTCCTAAAAGGATAACTTCAGATAGGTTGACTTCTAAATGTCTTTCAAGTTCATCTTTTCCATTCAAGGCCACAAAATTAGGCCATGTGAGCAGTATTTCTTAAATGTTGTTCCTTTAATTATGCAACTAACAATTCTCAATTTAAAAAATCCAGACAGTATATGTCTATATATACACATGTATTACACAGATTACATACATACATATGCACATACATTTACATATTTTACACATATACATGTAAATATACATATATGTGTACAGTAAAATGTGAAATGACACATAGACACATAAATAATGAAGATTTAAAAAATAAAACAAGGTCAGATCAAGTGAAATATTTTTCAACTTGGTTTTACCCATGAAAAACATTTCTCTAAGATCTTTTTTACTCAGTATATACAGCTCATTGTTTTGGCTTCCCATCTTGTTTAGACTTTGGCAAAAGACTATATTCTACTGATTTCTGGCCTTTTCCAGTAAATTTCACAGTTACCACCAATAATACTTCTATAAAATATATGCTGTCTGTCCAGGAAAAGTCCAGCAGTTATTAATATAATGAAAACAGTTTGCATGGCATCAGTGCAACCTGGCAGCCAAGGAGAGTGGACTGGAATGCACATGCATGAACAATGATGACTTTACTGCACTAGTCAGTGGGGGTAGTAGACACTGGTGACTGAGCATGTGTGCTGTGTGGCCATCACATTCAAAATGACTAAGTGAGTAGAGCAATGAATCTGCACCAAATTTTGCCTTAAGCTTGAACATTCCCTCATGGAAACTATTCAGGTGATTCAGAAGGCTTTTGGGGATAATGCAATGAGTGCAGTGCAAATAAAAGTGTGGCACAAACACTTCAAAGATGGTCAAGAATCTGTTGAAAGTGGTCCACATTCTGGAAGGCCTGCAACAAGCAGAACACCTGAGAATGTTGAATGTGTGAGGGCTGCAATCACCAAACATCAGCGACAGACTGTTTGAGAACTAGAAGCTGATCTGGGGATCTACTGTGTCTGATATTTTGACATAGAATCTTGGCATGAAATGTGTTGTAGCAAATTTTTTTCTGTGGCTTCTGCTACCAGAGCAGAAGGAGCACTGTGCTGCATTTGGGAGAACTTTGTGAGGTCCCAAGGTGCCTACTTCAAAGGGGACTGAGGTGTCATTGTTCCATGTACAATGTTTCTTGTATCTTGTCCAATATGTGTCTCTATTTATCACATGACAGGGCTGTGTCCTTCCTGAAGAATCCTCATATATACAATTATGCCACTTTTTTGCTTATGACCTGTATCACTTAAAAATCTTTTGGTTGAAATTAAATGAAAAAAAAAACCTTAAACTGGTTTAAAGAATAAATAGAATTTTGTTTCTTTACATTACTGAAGATCTAAAGTGGGCAGACTTCAGACAAGGCTAGACTCAGGACTTCAGTATAGTCATCAGAAGCTTGGCTTCTCTCTGTCTCTCCAGCCTGCCTGTCAGGGTGTTGGCTTTATGCTAGCTGTCCTCCCTCTTAGCCACAGTGCATCCTATATAGTTGTCTCAGCATTATCAATAGCATTTTTGTGTCTTATTCTGTTTGCACAATCCCTAGAACTATCTCTAAGTGGAAACTAAGGGCTGATGGGAAGTCAAGAAGGTATGCTTTTGTAGTAATCACATATTGCATTAAAGTACTTTATTGTTTAAGCACAAAGTACAATGTATTTGGCATGGCTTATAAGGCCCCTCACCCTGGGGTCACTTCTTTCAATTTCATTTTTCTGTTATATACATATATCATCTACTATGGCAATAGTGGTCTTACAATTCAATGTCCATTTCATGTATTCTCCTGTACTTTTTCTCTTTTCTGGAGTGACCTAGATTAAATATATCACCTTTGTGAAGAGTTTATTAACCTTTTTCTGCTCCCAGTAGGATCGCTGTGAATGGCTTCTCAGGTGGTCCCTTACACAACACTACAATGTGACATGAGTGGTTGTCCTCTAGATTGTGCAGTGTGAAGGTTTCACAACTGTACATGGTGGCCTTGGACTGCTTTCCTCAATATCACACTCCATTCTAGTGGTTTATTAGAATGTCCACCACGCTTCAAGTCTGTGAGCTTCATGACCGCTGGCACTGTATCCTAACAGTACAGTTATATTACTTGCCTCCTCTAGATCTGTATCTTTCTTGTCTGTCAACTGCTAAAACACCAAAATATTTGTTGAATGCATGAATGAATAAATAGCTATCATCTTGAGTGTTATTTCTTATAAATTTATTTAACCACCATTCATAAGAGGTAAGTTTTGTATCCCTTATTTTGCAGTTGAGGAAACTGAGGCTCAGAGAGGATTGGCCATTTGTTTAGGGGCTACACCTAGGAAGTGACAGAACTGAGTCTCTCTCTGTTAGGCCTTTTCAGTTCTGATAAACGGTGGAAATAAAGTCTCAGCACTGAGGATGATCACGTCTTGTTCGGTTGCTTTAACTACATAATGCAATGATTAACCACACAATTTACCTCACAGAGTTCCCAGGATTAAGCGAGATTATGTTTGTGGCTGAGCTTTGAAGCAGAGGTGTATAAAACACTATGCAAATAGAGAGTATTATTTTGTAAGGATAGTTTGGTATTAATACCTTCCAACTTTATAATTAACTTCGGATGCATGTTTTAAAGAGATACATGTTTTCATATTTTTTGGATGCCAAAATGGAATGTTGAAATATACCTGTGAATCAGTGCTGTGGCCCTAAAGGGAAGGAAGGGAGTCTAATTTTATGGTTTATGTACAGGACCAAACCATGAAGCCTTGCAAGAAGTCTTCCTTTTGCTGTTTGTTCTCATTAGCTGAATTCAAATTCCAGTGGTAATAATACACAATTTTTCAGCTGCATATAGATTCTGTCTCTATAAAAGGAAAAAAATCTATAAATGTAATCATCTCTCCCTTGTCAGCTAATGTAACACAGTAGTAACTCTAGAACAGTTTTCTTTAGGTGCTTTTGTATGATTTATTCCTCCTGGCATGAATCAGGATATGAGCAGCATTTTGTTTCAATAGAGCCTTTCTGTAGCTTTTACGCAGTTACAAAGGGTGTCTGTCTGTACCTGGACACAATCCTGAAATAGAAATGAAATAGGCTTTTAAGCCTAGAAAGAAATGAAAATAGAAGGCCAGTGGCAAATTGTCATTTCATCATCTCATGGGGCAAATATTATATAACTGAGGAGAAGATTTTTTAAAAAAATATATGATTTAGCAGTGTCTAAAGGTGTTTTGTTAGGTCAATTGTGTATCAGGAATTTAAAAGGCAGAACCTATAGATCTTTAAATGCTACCCCTTTCCCCACTGAAAAAGGTGAGTCTCATCTATTGTAAATTATACTTCCCACTCCCTGCTCTGGGAGAAGGGTTTTCTGTGTCTCTTTCAGTATTTAAAATCTGAAATACTATAGACTCGACTATCCAGGGGTCTACCTCTTGCCCTGGTGCTTTGTCACCACAATGGACACAGGCAGGTTGGAAGCAGTGGCCTGTTCCCCAGTGTAACTCATGAGAGCGAGCGGCAGTGCTGTCTGCGTTTTTTCCAGAGGCTGGCTGCAGCTAGATTCCCCTTGAGTTTCTGCCAAGGCACATCACTAAATAAGGAGGGAAAATAAGGACAAGATTTAACTGCCTCTTTCCAGGCAAGCTTATAGACAGCCTCACTTCCATTTTTAAAATTGGAGACAATTTTATTTGTTTGGGCACACACTATGGGAAATGAATAAGTAAAGTATCAACTGACATGCTTCAATAGGCTGAAAATAGATCCCAGTACACGATTTCTTTTTTATTTATCAGCCATATGTACTCATTTCAGGTCTCCTTCTCATAGACTCCCAGATTGGGAGAATCAGAGATTAACAGTAGCTAGCAGGCACAGATCTTTTTTAGTTTGTTTCGGGGGTTACCTCTCAAATTTTTTATTTTGAACAATTTAAAACATACAGAATAGTTGAGAGAGTAATATGAACATTTTGCACATTTGCTTTCTCTGTCTCTCTTTGAAAGTAAGTTTCATGTAGAACCCTCATAGTTCATCTCTAAATACCCCAGCACACGTCTTCCAAGAACAAAGACACCCTATCATGAGCATATCCGAGGAATGCAACCTGGATGCAGCAACACATTGTAAAGTGCAGTCCACATGCACATTCCCCCCAATTTCCCCCAAATGTCCTTCATAGCTATTCTCTTGTTGAATTCAAGATCCAAGGAAGAATTACATACTATATTTAGTTATTTTGTCTCTTCGGTCTCTATTCATCTAAAACAGCCCCCACCTGCTTATTTTGTTAATTGCAGCATGAATATTTTTGAAGATTCTGGGACAGGCTCCCTATAGAAAGCCCCACAATTGCTTTTTCCTGATAAGGTCTAACCAAGTGTATGGTCAGACTACTGTGTTCAAAGCTTACTACTTTTCTATGTGGTTATATCATCAAGTTGCTATGTGGTTAGGTTCATTGTATCTGTATGTATTCAATTTTAAAGTTTGATTTTGGTAAATCCTTTTTAATTTAAATTTAATTTTTATATATATAAAATATTTACATGACTCAAAAGGCAAAATGACATTTAAAATTTTTACTTAAACTCTTCTTTTTCTTTCTGCATTTCTCCCAATTCTCACTCACTCCTTCTAGGTAATCATTTTTGTTATTTTCTGGTTTATTCTTCATATATTTTATTTTGCAAAAAATAAGCAAAGAAGTTACTAATAAATATATATGCATAGGTATATAATTATTTGTATATATTACATGTAAGCATGTCTGTATATATGTAAATAGCTACATGTGTATTTCTGATTTTGTCTTATGACTATGGTCAATGTATATGACATTATTTTGCATCTGCTTCTTTTTCGCTTAGTATATATCATAGAAATGCCTTCGTATCAGTTCACAGAGGTACTTGCCATTCTTTTCACGATGGTGTGGTGCTGGGCCAAAAGGTAAATGAAAATGTAATTTTGTTATATATGCAAATCACCCTCCATAGAATTGTATCATTCTCACTTCTACAAACAATGTGTGAACATATCTGGCACAGATATGAATTCTTTGCATTATCACACTGAGATCTCACAACAACCTTTTCAGGAAGATACCATTACTCTCACTTTATACGTAGGAGGCTAAGTCTTGAAAGATATTTCCAGGGTCACACAGCTACTAAAAGGCATAGTTAATATTTGAACCCAGACTCATGTAACTAAGCACCTCACTGCACCACACATTTCCTGCATAAAGCTACATGAATCATATTTTGGTATCCTGATAGGATTAATGGGAAATTATTCATTTCCAGAAATGATGTTCTTATAACTATCAAGGAATATTGAAGAATCAATAGAACTTACGGTCTCGAGGAATATTAGTGGAGAAAGAGAACAGTCTTCATGTCAGCCTCTTCCATAAGGAGACCACCAGTGCTTACTCAAACTTCCTAGGTCTGAGCCAGAGATTCTGATCTAGTGAGTGTAGCAAGGATACCAATAATCTCTTAAAGATAAGAAGTCCTAGGTAGGTCCCTCTATGGAAACAAGGCCTTGAGAGAGAGAGAGCGGCATATTCTGTGTCAGAGAGTACTGGTGGGAGGAAGACAGGGATCAGGGCCGAACAGGAGTGGTTCACGATTTTAGGCAGGCTTCATTCCCAGTGGAGAGCAGGAGAACAAGAACCTGGAGGCCCCCCTAGGTCCAGACTTAGGATGGAGGAGAAGGCCCAGAGGAGAATGAAGCTATCCCAGGACTCATCCTATGGCAGACAGCAGCAAGTAAATAATATGTCACATACAGGTAAATGCTATGATCCAGGGCAATGAAGTACAGAACAGCTATGGCATTTAGAGAAGACTTCTCTGAGGAGGTGGTGTTTGAGGTAAGACAAAAATGAGAAGAGAGAGCTGGCCAGTCAACAAATTAGGGAAACAACCTTCTTGGCACAGGAAGAGCAAATGCAAGCATTCTGAGAAATGAGCTTTGCAAGTCATGTAACAAAGACTGACGTGGCTGGGATATATTAAATGAAAGGAGTAGTAGTTGATTGGAGTGGGGAGGGTAGGACACAGATCAGACAGGGTCTTATTGATCAGGGTAAAAGAAGCTGCGTTTTCTTCTAAGTGCACCTGGATGTGTTTGGGGGAGGCAAATTCCAACAGACTTCTGGCATGAGTTGCAGTTTGGTCATCAAAGAACATATTTAAATTTACCCTATGAGGAGGTATAATGAATTTCAAGGAGATATCAATAGAAATAAATGCTATTGTCTATCATTATATTTATTTATTTATTTTTAAGTGAGTTATTTTTCTTAAGGCAGAGTAGAAAAAGAGGCTGAACATGAAGTCTGGCCAGCAGTGTAGGTTGAAAAGCGTCTATACAAAAATAAATACCCTGCTTCTTGCATTGACTGCCTCCACATGATTCATCAAGTGAGAACATGTTCTTCCCATTCAAGTATGAATAAACTACTTGTTTCAGTGACATGTGAAGAGTAAACATTTTTCATTTCATTTCATGGGAAGAAGTAAGAATTTAAAAATATCTTGAAATGTGCCATGTGTGAAGCTCAGAGAGTATGCCACTAATGAATCTAAGTAGGCGGTCAACCCTCCCACCTCGTTCATCAAATCTCCATTTTCTGTGTGCATCAGGTAACAGAAACTTTCTTTTGATTATATCCATCATTTTGCACTCTGTATTTTTATGGAGTTGTGAAATCAGAGAAGTTTGTAACATTAGGTAAGAAATCAACCTAAGGACATAAATCCTCAGGAAATGAAGAGAATGGAAAAGTTGAAATATGCTCTATCCTAATCATGAGACAGCTATATTAGGGTAAATGGCAAGAGTGTAGCTGAGAAGAAACATTGAAAAGTAATGGATGCCCGGAAATATGTTTAAAAAGTAATGACAGACACATCAAAAACAAGGATAATTCAGTACTAAGTCAACTTATAAGAAAAACCTAAACATAATATTTAACATTAAAACAAAATTATAATTAGCCAAGTAAAAATTCAAATAAGAATACTGAAAATATGTAAATATGTTCACACATAATAATTTTTTTCTTTTTAGGTTGTTTTATAAGACATGTCAGTTATGTACGTATTTTAAAATATCTAGGTGTTTGATATCATGTAGATCAAAAATGCAGACATTGGACTGGACTGAACTTTCTATTTTTAGCTGTGTATTTAGAATCATATAGAAGTGGTCTCAAACATCTCTTTAAATTTTACAAATTAGGCACAGATAACTTTCCTTGTAGGTAACATATAATGTAATAAAATCAGAAGAGTGATAATAAAATCAACTAATGCTTATAGTTGTTTGGTTTGGGAATGTAGCCATCATGGATTTACTAAGTAAGTATTTTAAAAGAGTATTTTGTGGCAAGATATCTGGTGTATAAGTGTGGTTGATGGAAATGCCAACTGAGACAGGGAAAGGATTCAAATTCCTTTAATTCAGGTAAAGGATACAACTTACTGTGCATAAATGGCCTTCTGAATAAGGGCATAACAATGCTCAGGTTCAAAGAACAAAGACTTCCTGGCCCTCAATGAAAGACTGAAAAGGGCCCACAGTGCCCAAAGGAAGAAAGAAGACCATTAATGTCTTTGGGTATTCATGCCACACCCCCAACCCACCACCTTTACCTGTCAATCAATACGCAACCTCTTCACCCCCCCGCATCCCACCAACTATGTAAGTCCTCAGAACAGAGGACTCCAGGCTTGCTGTTCTTGGCTCTCTTGGCTCCCTGGCTGGCTGGCCTCTAGCCGCCCGGCCTTAGGCCATCGTGGCCTCTGGGCATGCTCACAATTGCCACTCTGGCTCTCATCACTCCTTTGGCCGTCCTTACTTTCCCTACATTGCCCGAACCTGTGCCTTTCGTTCCCCACCCCCACATTAGCTAGGCCTATTCTCTTCCAGAAAGGGTCACCAATAAGCCCTGCTTGCACGTCAATAGACTCGCTGACCTGTAATTCTTAATTGTATTGGCAAGAAGAACTGAGTTCCTGGAAGTTTCTCTCATAACAAATGTAAGTTTAATTCTGAATGGAAGTGATTGAAATCCATCTGAAGAGGATATGGAATAACTTGTACTGCATTTCTAAATATCTTTAAGAAGTTAAACTGTTGTTGAAACACAGGTTTGGTATGGTGTGACTATGTTTTTGGTTGAAACTTGGCCACTTCCTAATTTAAGTAGAAAACTTTTGTGTCAGCTTTAATGTATTTTTATGTATTTATTTTTAAAGAATTTATTTATTTATTTTTAGACAGGGGGAAGAAAAGGAGAGGGAAAATCATCAAAGTGTGGTTGCCTCTCATGCACCCCCTACTGGGTACCTGGCTTGCAACCCAGGCATGTGCCCTGACTGGGAATCGAACCAGAGACCCTTTTGTTCACAGGCCAGCACTCAATGCTGAGCCAGATCAGTAAGGGCTAATGTACCTTTAAATATTGAGAGGGGAGTGATTGGGGGAGTGGGTGAAAAAAGTGAAGGGATTAAGAAATACAAATTGGTAGTTACAATATATTCATGGGGATGTAAAGTTCAACATAGGGAATGTAGTCAATAATATTTTATTAATTATATATGGTGCCAGGTGGGTACTGGAAATATCAGGGGGAACGCTTTGTAAAGTATGACTGTTTAACCACCATACCATACACCTGAAACTAATACAAAATAATATTGGCTATAAACTGTCATTGAAAAAGAAGAAAAATACAGTTGTTCAGAGGCATTATTTATATCTGAGCTCATGAACTCTTCAAGTATATGCTCAGAAAAATAAGTAGAGCTATGAATCTGATTAATGTGGATCTGAACTGGAGATGCTTAAAAGTTCATTAATCCAAACCTAGAGGAATCATTTAACAAGGGGAACTAGATGAAAATGGCCAGGGATTCATCTGGAAAAAGGAAACTGTGGGGAAGCCAATACTGGCCTGATATGAAAAAGCTGTTTCTAACATCCATACCACTGTTCACAAGAGTTTTCAGACTCTGAAGATACCAAGCAATTATCTCATTTTCAGGCCCAGGACTGAACTGTTGAATAAGACATTTAGCTTTGTTCATAACTGGACTCAAATTGTGCTCCATCCAGTCATGTGTTTTACATGAAACAAAAATTATTATTCTTGTCTATTTTTTTTCTTGTATAAGATGGACACATTTTGGAAGAACAGATCTTGGCTATACTGAGACATATACTCTAGTAACCCAGATGAGTTAAAACTAAAACTTCCTTATTCCCTCCAAAAGTTTTTGAGCTTTAAAAAACTTTAAAAAAAGATATTAGCTTCTTTTTAGCCCTGTGCAAGGAAACTTTCAAATATTAACCACTAAAATCCCAACAAAGTAAGGTGGTGGTTTTAAAAGTTAAAATGCTTTCATCTGGAATCTTTAGATTTCAGGGTGAATACATTGGCAGATACCTGGTGGAACCCTGGGGCCAAAATGTGAGTTCATTTTGTTTTTGTTTTCATTTCTCTTTTTTCTTCTTTGTCGGTTGAAGAACACGTCTGCTGATTTTCTGGAGACTCAAGCCTTCTTGTTGATCATTTGTCATGCCCTCAGCTTCCATGGCTGCTGACTACGGGCACTAAAACAGTACCAAGGTGAAAGAAAAAAAAAATCAGGAAATAATCTTTGTTTGAGAGTTCTCTTCCAGAATTTCAACTAAATTTGGAAATCGAAGCCAAGTGGCAAAGTAAAGATTTTTCTTTCCTTGGGTTTTCTAATTGCCCCCAAAAGACAACTCTTGGGAGCTTTGAGGATTTTTAAGTATTCAAGGTATTTCTACTGTGGGCTGGAAGCCATAAGGGGGATAGATGTCAGGGAATCTGCTGGAAGGCTGACTTTCACTGGTGCCAAGCAGGGCTGACTGCACAGTAGTTAAGCGGGGTAGCTGTCAAGGAAAGAGATGCTTTCCTCCCCTACAGGGACAGTTGAACCACACATTTCCCTCCTTCTTTGGTTCCCGTTTGCCCTGGGCATTTTTCTCTGTTACAGCATTTCGCTCCTGAAATGAATGGCACTTAGCAGGGAAGGTGTCTTTGGTAAGTATTTTACAACAGTGCAGGAGTTAACAGTTTCTTTTTTCATTAGAAGTGAGTTTTTGGTGGCTTTGTGACTGGCAGCCTGGAAACTTCTTACTTCCCTTTGATGCAGTGATCACATGAAGAGTCTCCTCTTCCTAGACATCTGCCAAAGGGAAGGTTATGCTCCTTTCCTCCCTTCCTTCTGCTTTGTTCCCTGCTTCCCTTCCCTTCCAAGAGTCATAAGAGAGATTTTTGCAAATTTCCGTGAATATGGGCCAGTGATAGAAACCAGGTAACACCACAAATACCAGCACCAAATAATTTATTCACTAAAGTGCGTGAGTATTTGCGTGTATGGGGGAGAGTGATAAAAAAGCTTGGATGACGTGGGAAGTAGTTACAGCTCATTAAAAAGCTTATGCTTCTTTTCTTTATAGAAGAGAAGGGAAAAGGTAGCTACTTTACAACATCAGTGGACACACCAATTGTGGGCTTTTAAAATGTAGATCTGCTGCTGTTAATATTCCACTTCCAGCCAATTAAATATTGACAGGGTAATTCTACTGCAAGGCGGGTAATGTGGGGATCCAGAGACAGAATGTGTCCTC